>JANAVB010016199.1:3398600-3573600 GCA_029216955.1 Iris pallida | reverse complement strand
CCAAAAATCTACCGTTCCTCGACTTTATCCCAACAAATGGGTGATCTGCACTTCTGGCAGTACAAGGCTTCGTATGACGCCATTTGGATGCTGGACTGACAGCTATTGTTATATACAAATTCGGCCAATGGTAGATGAACGTCCCAGCTTGACTTCAAGTCGACTGCACAAGGCGTAACATGTCTTCGAGAATCTAGTTCACCTGTTCTGTTTGGCCATCGGTCTGAGGATGGTAAGCTGAGCTAAACTTCAATTTGGTTCCCTTTGCTGACTGAAGACTACACCAGAAGTGTGACACAAACCGTCCATCCTGATCTAAGACGATGGATACCTGTATCCCATACAGTCGAACTATTTCATCAAGATAGATCTGAGCAAGGCGATCGACGCTCTAAGTGACTTTAATGGCAATGAAGTACGCTGACTTAGTTAATCGATCAACGATAACCCAGATGACATCGTTCCCCCGTGGCATCTTCGGCAGGCCAACAACAAAGTCCATAGTGATGTGATCCTATTTCCATTTTAGAATGGCAAGGTTCTGCATCTCCTCGCCCGGTCTCTGATGCTCAGCTTTCACCTACTGACAGGCCATGCATTGCGACACGAAGAGCGCCACATCTTTCTTCACTTTGTGCCACCAGAAGGTCGTGCTGAGGGCCTTGTACATCTTAGTGCTGCCAGGTTGCAAGGTATATTTTGCATAATATGCCTCCGTCAATATCTCCTTTCTAAGTTTGAAGTCGTCCGGAACGCATAGTCGGCCTTTCAATCGTAGCATGTCGGTGTCATCTTCCACAAAGTCGGTCAGCTTCCCTGTTGAATCAGCTCTCGCATCTTCTTCAGGTACGGATCATCCTTCTGAGAGGTCTTGATCTTTTCTCGCAAGCTCGGCTCTAACTGTAATTGTGCTAACTGCACATCTCTGAATCTAACTTAAAGGTCGATGCGCATCTCTTCAAGGTCCCATAGTAGTCTGTTATTGATGTACAATAAGGCAAGATATTTATGACTCAGAGCGTCTGTCCATAATATTTTCCTTGCTCGGTGTATAGTCGATCGTCAAGTCGTAGTCTTTGATTAGTTCTAGCCAACGTCTTTGTCGTAAGTTCAGCTCCTTTTGAGTGAAGCGATACTTGAGGCTCTTGTGATTGGTATGGATCGTGCATGCCATGCCATAAAGATAGTGATGCCATAATTTTAACGTGAGTACAATAGCCGCTAACTCTAAGTCATGCGTAGGATAGTTCTTTTCGTGTAGCTTCAATTGTCTCGAGGAGCAGGAGATCACCTTATCTTACTGCATGAGTACTCATCGTAAGCCCTGGCCTGAAGCATTGCTAAATATTTGAAAACCCTCTACCCCATCCAAAAGTATGAGTATAGGAGCCGAAATGAGCTACTGCTTCAACTCATAAAAGGAAGCTTCATATCGTCCGACCACTCATACACGACTCCCTTTTGAGTGAGGCGAGTCAATGGCGATACAATCTTCGTAAAATCTTTCATGAAGCATTTGTAGTATCCCGCCAAACCAAGAAAACTTCGAATCTCACTAGCCGACGTAGGCCGCCTCCAATCAGCAACGACTTTAACTTTCTTCGGGTCGACTACAATACCTTCACAAGAAATGATTTATCCAAGAAAGGATACGCTGCTCAGCCAAAATTCATATTTTCTCCTCTTCGCAAACAACTGATTATCTAGGAGGGTCTGGAGTACGGTCCAAAAGATGTTCTGCGTGTTGTGCTCGATCCTTCGAGTAGAAGAGGATATCGTCTATAGAGACAAACACGAACTTGTCGAGGAATAAACGAAATACCAGATTTATTATATCCATAAAGGCGGCATGAGCATTTGTCAGGCCGAATGGCATTACCAAGAACTCATAGTGGCCATAACGAGTGCAGAAGGCTGACTTTGGCACGTCGTCTGACTTGATCTTGAGTTGATAATAGCCTGAGCGGAGGTCGATCTTCAAAAATACTGTGGCACCCTGTAATTGATCGAATTGATCATCTATGCAGGGCAATAATACTTGTTCCGGATGGTGTCTTTGTTCAGCTCGCGATAGTCGATGCATAGGCATATTGACCCATCCATTTTCTTCACAAATAATATGGGTGCTCCCTATGGCGAGATGCTAAGACGAATGAATCTCATGTCAATCAACTCTTGTAATTGGACCTTGAGCTCTTTTAGTTCTGCAGGTTCTATTCTGTACGGGGCCTTAAAAATCTGGTCGGATATCAGGGAATGTGTCAATGCTGAACTCAATTTCTCGGTCGGATGGCATTCCTGGTAGCTCGTCCGAGAATATGTCAAGGAATTCTGCTACAACGTCGGTCTGACCCACATTTGTACCATTTCAGGGTGTCTCGAACGAATGCCAAGTAGCCATCGCATCCTAAATACAGCATCCTCCGAGCAAAAATTGTCAAAATCACCATACAGGTTGACGATACTTTACCACATTAGTAGCAGAATTTGGGCACTCCAGGTATGCGGAAGGTGACCTTCTTTCCTGTGCAGTCAATGTTGGAATTGCAAGGGCCGAACTAATCCATTCCCAAAATGATATCATAGTCCTTAATGTCTAGAATTATCGCATCGAGATAGACCTTTTCCCCTCCTATACAGATGATTCCGTCCTTGCAGGCTAAGTTTGTGGGTTGTGACGTGCCCGACGATATGTGAACGCTAAAATCAAGGCCTAACGATGTCATAGGAATTTTTGCTCGACAGTAAAGTTTACCGATATAAAACTATGTGTGGCACATGAATCAAACAGTATACGAGCAGGTTTATTATTGTAAAGTAGTATACATGTCATGACTGTATCTATGGCAGATGTCTCATCTCAAGTCATAGCGTAGACGCATCCCTGGGCATTAGGTCAGCAATCTTAGCCATTGGGTTGCACGGCTTGAGGAGGTCAGAACACCGGTCCTCGATTTTCTTGATAGTTTTGTTGTGGTAGGGTATTACGATTCGGTCTTCTGGTCATGCAGTCTCATGATTGGTGACCCCTTTTTTCTGTAAAAGAAGCATCCCCTTCGGGGACAAAGCAGTTTTTAGCATCGTGTCCGAGGTGGTTGCACCTGGTGCAACGAGGCAATGTATTCTGTCCCTGATAGGCGCTTTGACACAGTGATTATTGCCTCCCATATAGCTAGGATGTTTGTGGTTGGATTGGTGCACAACGTCGATAGCAACGGGAGGGTACTGGCTCTCAAGGCGGAGAGCATGATTTAGAGCATCGCCCATGGTCTTATACTCCAAAATTGCCACATGAGCAGTAATAGAGGGCCCTAGACCCACTTTGGACCATCCAATACGACACTCCTTTGTATGAAGAAACACACCAGCAAATTTGGACAATTTGTTGAACTCTGTGGCATACTGTTGTACTGTCTGGTTTTTTAGCTTCAACTACAAGAATTTATTTTCCTTCTCTTGACGAACGACTAAGGTAAGGTACTCGACTTCAAAGGCTTTACGGAACATGGCCTAAGAGATCGGTGCTGAGTTGTTGTCGCGTTGGATCACTCATTTGTGGACGGCCTACCGTTCGTGCACGTTCAAACGTAGTTGAAGTTGTGTGCAGGCGACTTGCTTGGATTCTTCAATGCCGAGGAGCTTGAAGTAATCTTCTAGCTCTTCAACCAGTCGATTGCCACAAAAGGGCCTTCGGTGCCGCTGAAGGAGGTATAGCATGCTTTCTTGAATTATGACACTTCAAACTTGTAACTTCTCAGTGTCGCAGGTTGACGCTTGGGCTCCTCTCGATCGACTTCGATTGACCAGTCGGCTCGGTAACAGTAGGCACAGTTGTTGAGTTTCCATTGGCCACAATCGTTTGGACGTTCTGTTGCAGAGTATCAAGCTGTTTTTGCTGCATCTTGGTTTGCGCATCGAAGCGAGCTTCAAATTAGACCAGTCATGCCTCCGTCTACTAATATCGGTTCTTGGACTATTTTTGTTGCGCCTCCATTATGTATAGCATCCTCTCAATGTAATTGTTAGAAGGCCCGGCCTGCGAGCTGCTCAAACTGCTCGAAGCACTTTATTCTTGCTTCGGCCGCAGTTTCTGCCATAGATTCCTTTACTTCTACAATACGAAGACACACACATCAGTCTCAAAATATTACGAACTCATTGTATGGAATAACTTATCTCATCGATACGAGGTCAAAGGTTTGAGACTCTAGATGGAAGGCCAAAGGATGTAAAGCCATGCTCTGATAACATTATGTCACGCCTTGATTTCGAAGAATCGATAGTCGTCTCCCGGGTGTGATACCATGCGAACCTAAGTTGCGATCGCACAAGGGATAGTCATAAGGTTATCCGAAATACAACATCAAATAGAGTACGCAGAGAAATTGAACAACACATTTGAAATGGAAGAAACTTTTATTTTCTTTGATAATAAAACATCATTTACAGGACTCTATTACAATTATTGCCACATGGGTTACAACATGACTCGATTACAAAATGAATGCTGATGAGATAGTCGTTCCATATATAATATCCCCATTTACAACAAAATATTTCCAAAGACATGGAATCGTGGGGAGTCGAGACATCATTTCTTCTGGACTATGTATGGAGTCTTCAAAAGGATTAAACAAGCCTTCAACACACAAACGTGGCTTCAAATGTACTTGCATTACCTTGAGCTTAAGTGGCACGCCCTTCTTGGTTCGGGATACCTATGGAGAGCGAGGATCAGTGCATTATACTTTGTACTGGTGCAGGGCAAATTAAGTTCCATGCTCTCATTTGGTTGAAGAGTTTATATGACTTAGTTTGTGAATCTTTCTAACCATCCTAATGAATTTTAGACAAGCATATGACAAGCATAATATAAATTATGCTAGAATTTACCCACTGCAGAGAGTGTCGTGCAATATACGACTTACCATGTTCTTCTCTGTCAATTGTTATCGCTAGCATAGCGTGTGTAATTTATGTGCGATTGGTCACTGACACCATAAGTCATCATGGACTTATAGCTTTGTTTGTCGAGTCCCTTTCAACGCAAGTAGCGAGCCCCACTAAAAGTCACCGCCTAACTCGTGCTATTATCTAGCACAGCTATACCATGTTTTCTCCTAGGTCGAAATAGTCACGTGGCCCGGGAATGCCGCTCGAGGAAACTTTTACCTTGTCGACAAGTTGTCTATGAACAATTTAGTTCCTAAAGCATGGTCTACATTTTTGAGAAGTTAATCATTTCATCGTGTCCCGTCTTGTTCAATGAGTCAATTTTTTGTTCAATGTAGTTTTATAAGACAAGTAGACATGTCTTTGCCCTTGCATTTGTCATTTTGTTTGCAATAATGTTATCGATTGAACAAAGAAGGGGGTCGAGAAGAGAATGGTCAGCCACTCACCTTAATTCTTGCTCGAGGCGACAGACTTGTTGGTCGCGCTAGTCGTCGCCTACACGATTACCTGAAATCGTACAAGCAACTGATTAGAACATTATATTATTCAAGGAGTTCGATATATAAATGCGAGTTCAAAAACGCAAGCCATGAAAACCATCAAAAACATTCACGAAAATGCATTCAGAAAACCAAAGCCAAAGAAGCAAGTACGACATGAAAAGTAGAGCAACGAGAGGTCTCTCTCGACTCAGTCGCAGATTCTATTCTCGAGGTGCAACCCACTGAACATGGGACTTGATTCTAAAGAAGCCTTTCCATAACGAGAAAAGGATCTTAATTCAATCGTTCTCGTTCGACCGTTTCAATCGATCCCGATCTATCGGTTCTGACTGAATCGGTAGCAACAATATTCCTTTCTTGCACACCCCGTGGACAGAAATGGGACACAATATAGGGACGAGGCACTACACAAGCCAGAATGCTACTGTGTCGATTCGCTCCATGACTTCGAATGGTCCAATGAATCTGGGTCTAATATTTTTGGCTCTACCAAACCGTATCATGCCACGTCTCAAGGATATCCTCAAGAACACAAATTCTCCAACCTAAACAAAAGACAACATCTATTACGACTCGAACCAAAACAATCCTAAACCTCAAATTGGAATGATTTTACCTCAAATCTAGTAGTCTCCATTGACTATCAGCCTAATGCTTCTACCTATCTTGTGCTATACGAAGACTTTTCCTGATCAACTTCACTTTCTCAACTACATCAACTACCATTTCTGGTCCCAATAATGGTCTTTCTCCAACATCGTCCTAAGACATCGAGTATGACACCTTCTACCATATAAAGCCGTAAACGATGATATTTTGATGCTGGTTTGATAGCTATTATTATATGATAATTCTATCAAGTGAATATGATCTTCTCATGATCCCCCAAAATCAATGACACAAGTCCTCAATACGTCTTCAAGTGTTTGAATTGTCCTTTGTCTGTCTATTAGTCTGTAGATGGTAAGCAGTGCTAAACTTCAACTGTGTTCCCAAACTATATTACAAGCTCTTCCAAAAGTGTGATGTAAATATGTTATCTCTGTCAAAAACTATGCTTAATAGGACTCCATGGATTCTAACTATATGCTTCATGTATAACTTTGTCAGCTTCTCAGTAGATAGCTAAAATTTGAAGGAAATAAAGTGTGTCGATTTAGTCAATCTATCGATAATCACCTATATTGCATCCTTTACATTCGGGGTTTGAGGCAAATTCGAGACAAAAACCATGGTGATATGCTTCCATTTCTATTCTGGTATTGGCAACGATTACAACAACCCACCTGGTCTTTGTCGCTCAGCCTTGACTTGCTAGTACACCAAGCATTTGGAAACAAATATAGCAACTTCTATTTTTATTTCATACCGTCAAACATGCTCTCTTAAATCTTTGTACAGTTTTTGTTGCTTTGTTGCTCTAGGGTGAATAGAGTATAAGGACCTATGAGCTTTTTGTATGATTTTTTCTTGAAGTTCTCAAGTAGGCACATATATTCTGCTTCCATATTTCAATGAGCCATCTTCATCTATAGAGAACTCTTCTAGCAGTCCAGCTTGTATTTGTGCTCTGATACACCTCAAACTTTCACCTTTATTTGGCCTTTAATTTCTGGAATAATAACTTTGATCCCTAAACTTTCCAAGTCTTATAGCAAATGTTGGTCCCTTGTTAAGAACATAGCCATTGGGTAACGACTAAGTGTATCTACTACTATATTGGCTTTCTCTGAATGATATTGAAATGAAATATCAAATTCTTTCATCAATTCTAGCCATCTTTGTTGTCTCATATTCAACTCTTTTTGAGTAAAGACATACTTCAAACTCTTGTGATTTGTAAATATTTCTAATATTTTACCGTAAAGATAATGCTTCCACAACTTCAAATCAAAGATTACTGCTGCCAATTGTAAGTAATGGACAGGATAATTCTTCTCATGAGACCTTAATTGTCTAAAAGCATAAGCAATGACTTTCTTATTCTGCTCTAATACACATCCTAATCTTTTTCCTGAAGCATCACTATAGATAGCAAAACCTCATATTCCAGATGGCAGCGTTAAAATTGGAGTTGATGCCAATCTTTTCTTTAATTTATCAAAAGTAGCTTGGCATTCTTCAGTCCATATAAAATTTTCATTCTTTTGAGTCGACTTCGTCATAGGTTCACAAACCGAGAAAAATCTTTCACAAATTTTCTATAATATCCAACTAGACCCAAGAAGCTTCGAACTTCTGCAACCGAGTCTGGGGTAGGCTATGACTCAACTGCTGCTACCTTCATGGGTCTACTGTGATTCCATCACCAATTATAACATGCCCCAAGTATTCAACTTTATT
This sequence comes from Iris pallida, assembly GCA_029216955.1. NCBI lineage: Eukaryota > Viridiplantae > Streptophyta > Magnoliopsida > Asparagales > Iridaceae > Iris > Iris pallida. The sequence goes on along the minus strand of JANAVB010016199.1, from coordinate 3,565,798 downwards.
TAGAAAAAAAATCATATTTGGATAATTTCCCATAAAGTCTCCTTAGCGTCTCCAATATAAGCCTCAAATGTTCTTCATGCTCCTCCAGGGTCTTAAAATATATCAGAATGTTGTCAATGAAAACTACCACATGTTTATCTAGGTATTGGAGGAAAACTCTATTCATCAAGTTCATGAATAGAGTTGGAGCCTTCGTCAAACTACGTAGCATCGCTAAGAATTCATAGTGTTCGTAACGAGTTCTAAAAATAGTCTTGTGGATGTCTTCTTTCTTTACCTTTACATGATGATATCCCGACCTTAAATCAATCTTCGAAAATACTCTAGCTCTACTAAGTTGATCAAATAAGCAACCAATTCTTATCCAAAGATATTTGTTCTTAATTGTCAAAGCATTTAAAGCTCTATAATTAATGCACATTCTAGATGTTCCATTCATCTTGGGACAAATAATATGGGAGCCCCCTAAAGTGAAACATTGGATCTAATAAAATTCTTGTCTTCTAGCTCCTTGATCTGCTTCTTCACTTCTTTTATATCATATCATGAATTCTACAAACATGTTGTGCTTCTGGTTCTGCTCCTGGTACTAGATCAATAGAGAATTCGATTTTAAGTTGTTACAAACATACCCTCCTTAAAAAAATTGTCCTCGAAATTTTAAAATTGACATGGTCAGTAGGCAGATTAGATCAGATAAATAACAAGATTTTAGTTTGCTTAGGGGAGATGGAATTTTTGTATGAGTTGATTGATGTGAATGAGGACAGAGAAGAAAGATAGCTATAGAGATTTGGAATCATGCTATTGCTAAAGATTATCCATGATTCCTATGGGTATAAATCCAATAGAGGTGTTATAAGTGTCAAATACTTATGTTATCATCCAATTTCAAATATTTAACTTAACTTTAAATCGATCCTCTACTCAAATGCTAGTTAGCTTGACCTTGATTATTTCCTCGGAGACAATCCTTGACTCTATGTTCAGTTGATCCACAATAAAAGCATTGCTTCATTCTCTTCCTACAATTTTTTATTTATGTTCTGGCCTCTTACAACAGGCACAAGTAAGCTGATTTGGCTGCTGGTCCAGAGCTTGATCTTGAAAAGTCTTTTGTTGTCCATTGTGATGCTTTGTCGGTCCAGGATTACTTATGGAACAGGGGATTCCCAGGACCCTTACTTTGGTGTGCGTATTGATTGATAGAAAGTTAAACAGATTTAATACGTGTTCTCACTACAAGAAAACATGGTTTCTGTGACAAGTAACGTTGTCACAGAAGTTATGAAACTCGTCACAACACATCTTCTGTGACGAGTACAGTGACGACTTACTTTTGTAGCCTATACCTCCGTAGCTAAAAGTATAAGTGACAACCAAAAGTCGTCGTCACAAAAAGTTATCTACTGTGACAAGAATATGTTGTCAGTGATAGTAAACTTTTCGTGACAACAAATGCGTCACTAAAAATATTATAAGTAACGCATGATATTCTCACAAATGGCATTTTATGGTAATTAAAAAAAATAAATATTTTTTTGACAAAAAAATAAAAATTATTTTCGTGACGACGTTTGATATCACAAAACAATTTTAGTAACACTTTTATTGTTGTCACAATAAACGTATATGTTTAGTGACAAGTACATGTCATCATTGTAAACACTTCCAGTAACATTTTTATTGTTGTCACTATATACTTATATATTTAGTGAATGTAAATATTGTCATCGTAGTGTACACTTTATATGTTTTGTGGCAAATCAATATTGTCACGAGTATTTTTTTTTGTCATTGTCATTATACATTGAAACACAAGAACACACAATACAATATAACACAATTCTTGTAAAGGGAGTATGCATGATTGTAATCATCTTCCAAGAACACCCCCATCGACTTTCCAATGTAAACCAGAACTAACATTCACAAATTTTAAAAGGCCTTTATATAGGCGACTAACTCTAAAGTAATTATAGACAACAACAACAACATGAAATGTATTTATATGAATCCTCCAAAAGTAATTATATTGCTCCACAAAATTCAGTACATATAACATGAAGAGAAGTAATATTGAGTACTTAAAAAATAAAGAGTATCCAAACTGGCTGGTACATAAAACCTAGAATAATCTATAAATATAAACTGATGGTCAATTGCATATGCAGTTCCTGTCTTGGTGATGATCAATCTTTAATGACCTGCATAAATGAATAAAATGATTGTTTAGAATATTACGTAAGTATATATATATATTATGGAAGAAATCCAAGCTTCTAAACATCAAGTATAAGGAAACAGAGGGAGCTGCGCAACCCAATGGATTGGCAGTCACAATATACTACGCTGACATTATCTTCAAAGTATGAGTAATCCATTTAATGCTTGACATTTACTTCTGACAACATCAAATAAAACATGATCACAAGGAAGACCGACATGCTGAAAACTAAAAGTAACTTTGTATTAGAAAGCTATCAAAGATTTGCATATGGCCGGCAAGTTAGCTTTTACATGGACTGGATGTAATTTTAGTCTTGCTAATAGTAACTATTTCTTAAGAGACATGAGGATCCCATCAACTTTAAAGTAAACGTATGAAGCTAGATAAAACTTTGAACATTCTCAACCCTAATAATTTATAGAATGACCAATTAAAAACTATGTCCCTAGTGCCCCCCCATTTATAGAATGACCAATTAAAAACTATGTCCCTAGTGCCCCCCATTATGAGTGACAACAAAAATTATTTGTCACAGAAATATCCCTTTCAGTGACAAGTTTTACACTTGTCACAGATTACTTGTCACGGAAACCCGAATTTCTTGTAGTGTCTAACCCTTCATAGGCAGAAACTAGGGTTCACAAATTATACATGTGGCAGGAAGAAGACAAGTAGTTCCTAGCAATCTCGAGCGGACGACCCCAAGATCTTATGCACGTATTCCTTTCTCGAGTTGGACTTCGTGTGGGCGACGATCACCCAACATTTTCTTCTTCTTGGCAGCCCTCTCTTTCTCTCCTTACGTGAATCACGAATTTAGAGAAAAGCTTCAGATTTCTGATCAGTAATTTGGCGACCAGAGAATAAAGAATATATATAGCTACGACAAGGTCCATGAGGAGAAATTAGGTTTAGGCCTCCTAACGGATCTGGATATCCCATGTTCAGCCCGAACACACAATCCAGGCCCATTAACAATAGCTCGGTCCACTAATGAGCTATTGTTGCACTACCTCCATAATCCTAAATTATGTTTGTGGGCTCCTTTTATTATATGCTCGTTCGGCTTCCCATGTTAAGATATCGAATGTCCGTCGATCAAATTAAGTTACTGACAACTATATTGATTCGACATATTTTATCCTTAAGTAGTACCGCTCAACTTTATTTGTCATGTCGGATATAATCCACCTGCAGGGTTTATATGACAATTCTTATGAGCTCCTTAAGGGGACATGTCACGACCCGCACCCAGTGTAGGGGCACGAAAAGTGGGTACGTCTAGCCTACGCTACAAAATCGACGGTAGAACGCTGTTCAAGGTCGCTAACTAAACAACTCACGTAATATATATAATGTACCTGTCATAAATCTCAACTTCGAACGGCGAATAAGTATAAGATATGATATAACTCAATCACAGTCTAAGCACGATAGGATAACACAGAAGTCTATACTAAACTCAAAGCAACAACTTAAATAAACTTCTAAAATAATAATATCTCAAACAATCTCAAATACAACTCAAATCTCCACTTATTATAATACAAGTTCCAACTGAGAAAACTAAACCATAAACTAGCAATCTACTCCAAGCTCTACTGGTCCTCTAGGCTAGCTATGAATCTCTATGTTACCTATAATATTTTCAACAGGTCCAATCAGGACAGGAACAAGCACAATACATCTCATGTAGTTCATATCATGGCAGAAAATATAAAGCATGCAAAAGAGTAAGATACATGAACTGTAAGAAGATGTACATGAAAACAAGAGAGATATTTGTAAACTGGAAATATATACATGATAAGTAAGAACTGTAAGTGACTAGTGATTCAGAGCACAAGATGGTTATATAAACGACACGATGTTATACATGAGTAATCTACAGAGGTTATACCCGAGTAAACTACAAGAACGATCACATAACCACTTCTACTCTCCCGTCCCCAATCAATACACAAGGATCCAGTCAAGTTATGTTATTGTACATGAAGTTTAGTTTGTACACGAAGATCATGTGAGCAGATAAGAGTACACGATTTCATACAATTTATATACGAATAACACGAACACAAGGAGTACACGATGACCATAATAAAGTACACGAATACGAAATACCGGATGTATCTGATGAGGGAATAACATCGCATGAAAGATCCATATAGTACTAATCCATGATAACAAGTGTCAACATCAAATAAAGTAATCTAGAACATGAATACAAGTCCTAACAAGTATGAAATGATCAAAGAATGTACTCGCCTAATATCCTGAGCAGCTGATGTATATCGGTGTCCGAACTGGAGTCACAGAGTCTTATTTAATGAGATACAGGTTACAATGTGTTCTATAAAGAATAATTGAATTAAACAATAAATTCTACATGTACTAGGCCTCTCTAGGTCAAAAGTTAACCCTTGGTCAAACATCTAGTCAACTTAGTAAAACTTGGACTAGGTTTAGCCAACAACAAATCTAACCAACTCCTATATTTATATACCATATTATACTAAGCTAGCTAGTATATAGGACAAGGCCTATATAGGATACATATAACCCAAAAATATATATTCCTATCTATATAACCCTTCCACAATCTAACATCACCTATTCAAACTCAAACAGTTAGACACTAATCCACCAACACTAGGATACCATATCAATCTTGGTCACATTGGCATCCCAATACCAATATCTTGGTTGGAATTCAATACCTTAACTTGGGTAAACCTATACCTTACCTTGGTATCTTGATATCATACCTTGGTCATAAAGTAAACTAATCATTTACCTTGAAGGTAAAGGTAATTCATATTTAACTTAAGATACTAACTTGGTTTCATGAGATACCAAGATACCCCTCAATTATCTAATTAACTATCTAATGTACTTATATAATATCTTAACTAATATCTAATATATAAACTATAGAGACTAACTTGCTAACATACCAATATCTAGAACTAACATAACCTACTAACATATCAATATCTAACATACTAGATATCTAACATCAAACTATCTAACAACATATCAAATATCTAACAAAATACTAACCTTTACTATCTACTAACACTCATAGTAACAAATATAACTTACACTAACATATTACAAACTCTAATATATCTAACCTTCTACTAACCAACATCTAATAAACATACTAACATATATAACTTACACTAACATATAACAACTCTAACATATCTAACCCTCTACTAACCAACATATAACAAATATACTTACATATATTACCTAACAATAATATATATATATATATATATATATATATATATATATATATACTACATCATACATATACTCGACAACCTGTGATACCTACATTCACTTAATATCTATACAACATAGGCTCATAGGTTACACAAAATACCTATATCGTATAGTCACTCTTCTACTTAAAATCGATACTGTACTAATTGGGCCTTCACTAAATTCTAGGTAAAGTATGTTGTAGCCCTTCGTACTAGCTTTTTGAAACTTTAAACGGATCGCATTTTCGTGTTCGGAAGCTCCCAGAATTACAAAAACACCGAAACGTGTTATTTTTTTGTATAGCTGACACTCAAACAGTTCTACAGAAAGTTCTAGAATACATTTGACCTATTAATATATATATTTGGAAAGCTAACTTCGATACGGTTCTTTTAAAACAATGGGAGATTAATCGGAGTTCTAAACTAAAAGTTATGATATTTCTAACTTGCTATGGCTACTAAAAACGTGGATGAATATTATGACAAATTTGGTTTGTTTGGACAAAAGAAACACACCTCACTCTCTACACAACTCAAGACACACATCAAACCACACTCCCCTCTCCTCTAACACAAGCACACCACTAACAACATATCCACACACATCTAAATATATGAAATATATGTAACATACCTGTCATGACTCCGCTACCCAAATTGTTGGGCCAGGCTGAGTCATGCCCAGCCTACGTTGAGATAAAACGTAGTAAGCTGTTCTAAAGACAACAGGATAAGACTAAATGTGCTGACAGTTCTATAAGTGAAGAAGAATCATAAATGCTTCAAACACAAAAGTCATCGTATATAGTAAACGTCCAAGTACAAGTAAACTGAAATATAAAACTGGATACATGTCCAGTTACAAAATGATATAGTCTAATACATGTCTACTCTCAAAAGTCTAAGTGAACAAAAGACAACTAGGCGAGGTTCTCCGCAGGAACATCCTCGTAAAGCAGAGCCGGGTCCTCGGCAGTAACTCTATAGTATGAGTCGCAGAGTAACTCCTTCTCAGTAAGGACACCTACAACGTTATCCTGTCAGGACGGGAGCAAGTACTAAATCTAGCAAACTAGCATATGAAACATGAAAATGAACATAAGAGGAAATAACTGGAAAGCATGGCATCACACAGTCTATCATGGCAAGGACACATATGTCATATAGACACATGTATATGTAATGTTTAAAACTGTAGCAAGTACGTGATCGGTCAATAGATGTACAATGTGCTGGAGGGCACATAATAAAATGTACATACGTACAAGTTAACAAGCATAGGTGTACATCCGTACAGACATGCGGGGTAATGGCCTGCGGCAAGGTATGTATATAAAATGCGACCTCGCTCGCTACTGTAGGGGGGTCGTGATCACGTACAATACTATCAGTTTCCCCATAACCCATATTCTAATCATGTGAGAGATACATCAAGACTGTTCTAAGCATGGTAGTAACTGAAAGTACAACATGTAGAGATCTAACTTTCTACCCCAAGGATCAGCATTTAACATGGTGGGGTTTGCAGTTCATTTATGTGACAATATGTAAAGTTTGTAGAAAGCACTTGCCTCTAGCAAAGCAAAACAAAACAAGCTACGATAACAGTGCTATGGATGTCCAGTAACTCGTCACTATAGAAATAAATGCAATAACTTAGCTTTTACACTAAGCTAAAATACTAGAACACTAATTGGTGCGACACGACTTGTGACTGGGCACCTAGCCAAAATAATGACTTGGCATAGGAGACCAATGTGGGGGTGACACACTATGTTAACTAACTTTCTAGGGTCTTTACACTAGTGAGGGATGAGGTTTAACACGGCTAAAACTCAAAAATAGCACAAAAACTATAAGTCGTAATTAATCAACAAATAAATCAAAAGACTATGGTGTTCTAACAATTTTTGAGATAGGCAAAAAGTCTAGTTTTTCTTAAAGTAAAGTATCAAAGTGATCTTTGTTAATCATAAAAATTTATTATAATTTTTTTGGAATTTATTAACCAGTACAAATATTTTATAAAAATCAGTTTTCCTAAGTATACAGAAAATGAGTTTTGGTTTCATATGCCAAACTAGTGGCAAAACAGTAAATTAAATACTACAAAAATTATACTAAATTAGCTAACTTAACATAGTATCTAAAAACTATTTTTCCATAATTTTAGCAATACTTTAAGTATTTTTAGAAAATTAAAAACAGCAATGCACACAATAATTAATTATCTGCGTATTTTGTCTATGTATGTAATTTGAACCAAAGTTCAAATACAGGACCCAAGGCCATGAATCAAGTCCAATATGACTTGTACAGGTCCTGAATGTGTGAAAACACATTTGAGCCCAAATACCCATGCTAGGCTTGGACACCAAATGGTTGCAGTAATTTAAATACAATAAAAATATAATTTGGTAACAGTCAAAATAAATATTATTATTTTAATAAGGTAAATTTGTACAAAAGAATATATATATACATACTTATGCTAAAAATATATATATATATAGGTATACAAGGAAAAAATACTTAATTTGTAAAGTATATATATATATATATATATATATATATATATATATATATATATATATAATATATATATATATATATATATATATATATATATATATATATATATACTTTACAAATTATATATATAGTATATATATATATATATATATATATATATATACAAATTATATATATATGTATATATATATATATATATATATATATATATATATATATATATATATATATATTTGTATATATATATATATACAAATATATATATATATATATATATTTGTATATATATATATATACAAATATATATATATATATATATATATATATATATATATATATATATATATATATATATATATACAAAATAAAAAAAATAAAAAAAAATATATATATATATTAAAATATATATATATATATATATATCTATATATTATATATTATTCTATATATATATATATATAAGAAACACTTAATAATATAGTGTATATATATAATATATACGTATGAAAATATATATATAATACAAACATATGCATATAGAATTTACTAACTACAAAATATATATACATATATATTAAATACTGTTAAAATACAGTATATACATATATATATACTAATATATATACCTATATATATAATATATAAATAAAACAGAAAAAGAAAAAGGAAAAAGGAAAAGAAAAAGAAAAGAAAAAAGCAGCAGTGGCCGGGCTCGAACCCAGCCAACACAGGGGGGGGGGGGGGGGGGGGGGGTGGGGGGGGGGGGGGGGGGGGGTTAGATAATAAGCACTAGGCCCCTTAGTTTTAGGAATTTGCATAAAGGAATTATCAGTGAGGATTTGCAAAACAGAATTGCATTTCTAATTAAAAACATTTCCTTAATTACAAACCGATATAAAACAAATCTAAAAATTGCAGAACCTATTTAATTAATTCCAAATAATTTGCAAAGTGATATTTTTATATTTAAAACTCATTTAAAAATTATAGAAAAAATTCCTAAAAATCCTAATAATTATTTTAAGGCTAAAAATTATCATTAAAAATTAATTAGCACTAATAAAACTAAAATTGAAAAATAGGGGCTTACAAGTCTTCCCTCCTTGAAAAATTTTGTCCTCGAAATTCACAAGGATTGAAGACCTAACAATATTCTAACATAGCAAGCAATGCAATAAAATGACTAAGGCTGCGATCGAAACTAACCTCTAAGGTATCAAGCGGGAACGGTGGTTCCCCTGCAGCGGTTGGATCGAACAAGTAAGGGTATCTCTCCCTCATGTCCGACTCCCTCTCCCAAGTTAATTCACCTGGGGAGTGACGGCTCCAAGCTACTCGTACTAGGGGTATAACCTTGTTCCTCAGCCTCTTCTCTCTCCTGTCTAATATCTCCACTGGCTGCTCAGAAACTGTAAGGCTCGGTCCGACCTCCAACTCTGAATGATCTAGCACATGACTGGGGTCTGGAACATATCTCCTCAGCTGAGATACGGGGAAGACATCGTGAACTCCTGCTAGGTTGGGTGGAAGTGCAACCCTGTAAGCTACCTCTCCGATCCTGTCAAGTATCTCGAACGGCCCAATGTATCTGGGGCTCAGCTTCCCTCCTCGTCCGAACCGGATCGTCCCTCTAGTAGGTGATATCTTTGCTAGCACCATATCACCGTCTGCAAACTCCATCGGTCTGCGACTAGTATCAACCCAGTGTTTCTGCCTGTCCTGAGCTACTCTGAGCCTGTCTCTGATCATCCCGACTTTCTCTGCTGCATCCGTGATCATCTCTGGCCCAAGCATAACTATGTCTCCGACATCATCCCAAAAGAGCGGTGTACGGCATCGTCGCCCATATAGCGCCTCGAAAGGAGACATACCAATACTGGCCTGGTAGCTGTTGTTGTATAAAAAACTCTACCAAGTGCAGATGGCTCTCCCATGATCCTCCGAAGTCCAGTACGCAGGTCCTCATCATATCCTCCAGTATCTGTATCGTCCTCTCGGACTGCCCGTCTGTCTGTGGGTGGTACGTCGTACTGAACTTGAGCCTACTGTCCAACTCTTCCTGCAAGCTCCTCCAGTAGTGGCACGTGAACCTGCTGTCTCTGTCTGACACGATGCTCACCGGCACTCCGTGTAGGCGAACTATCTGCTGCATGTATAGCTCCGCTAACTTCTCGGTGGAAAGCCCCACCTTGAAGGGTATAAAGTGCGCACACTTCGTCAGCCGGTCTACAATGACCCAGATGGCATCCTTCCCTCCTTGGGAACGAGGAAGCCCTGAAACGAAGTCCATCGTAATATGTTCCCACTTCTACTCGGAAATGGGTAACGGCTGCAACAAACCAGCTGGCCTCTGGCGCTCCGCCTTGACCTGCTGGCAAACTAGACATCTCGAGATAAAATATGATACGTCCCTCTTCATCCCGTGCCACCAAAGATGTTCCCGCAAGTCATGGTACATCTTGTTAGCACCAGGGTAAATAGAATATCTCGATCGGTGCACCTCCTGTAAGACTGCCTCTACCAGCTCTCCCTTCGACACGCACAATCGGCTGCCATGCCTCAGGGATCCATCCTCTGCTATAGTGAAGTCATCCAGCAATCCAGCTAATGCCTGGGGTCAAAGTCTGCGAAGGCTCTCATCTGTAGACTGAGCCTCCCTGATCTGCTCCATCAAACCTGACTGTATGTCAAGCGCCATCATCTGTATCACTGATTCTGGCCGAACTAGCTCGATACCGAGCTTCTCTAGATCCTCCCGCAAATGCCGATCAATCATCAGGTACCATGCCATCGGATACCAGCTCAGCGCATCCGCTACCATATTTGCCTTCCCGGGGTGATACTGTAAATCGATGTCGAAGTCCTTCATCAACTCCAACCATCGTCTTTGCCTTATGTTCAGCTTTTTTGCATGAACACATACTTCAAGCTTTTGTGGTCAGTAAAGATTTCCACACGCTCTCCGTATAAGTAATGTTTCCATAACTTGAGTGCAAAGATCACCGCAGCTAACTCTAGGTCATGGGTAGGATAATTCCTCTCATGAGTCCGCAATTGCCTAGATGCATAAGCAATCACTTTCCCATGCTGCTGTAGGACACATCCTAGTCCCTTCCCAGAAGCATCACTGTAAATGGTGAAACCTCCAGAACCTAAAGGTAAAGTCAGAACTGGAGCGGTCGTCAGTCTCCTCTTCAGCTCCTCAAATGCTGTCTGGCAGTCCTCAGACCAAATATACTCTGCGTCCTTCCGCGTCAGCTTCATCATGGGTTCAGCTATCCTAGCAAAGTCCTGGATGAACTTTCTATAATAGCCTGCTAAACCCAGAAAACTCCTGATCTCTGAAACTGACGTCGGAGCCTTCCACGTCTCAACTGCAGCAATCTTCTTGGGATCCACCGAGATTCCATCTCCAGTGACTACATGGCCGAGAAACTCCACTCGGTCTAAAAAGAACTCGTACTTCGGCAATTTGGCAAACAATCTCTCCTGCCTCAGAATCCCTAAACTATCCTCAAGTGCTCTACATGCTCCTCTGGCGTCTTCGAGTATATCAGGATGTCGTCGATAAACACCACAACGAACTTATCCAGATACTGGTAAAATGTCTTATTCATCAAGTTCATAAAGACAGCTGGCGCATTTGTGAGACCAAATGGCATCACCAAAAACTCGTACTGCCCGTACTTCGTGTTGAACGCCGTCTTCTGGATGTCTGCTGGCCTAACCTTCACCTAGTGGTACCCGGATCTTAAGTCTATCCTGGAAAACACCTTTGCCCCGCTCAACTGGTCGAACAAATCATCTATCCTGGACAGAGGATATTTGTTCTTGATAGTGATGGCATTCAAGGCCCGGTAGTCAATACACAACCGGACTGTACCATCCTTCTTAGGCACAAAGAGTACTAGCGCTCCCCATGGAGAAGCACTGGATCGAATGAAACCCTTTTTCAACAGGTCATCAATCTGCTCTTTCATCTCTATGGCCTCCTTGGGATTCACTTTATAGCAAGCCCGGGATACTGGTGATGAACCCGGCACTAGATCTATAGTGAACTCCACATCTCTGTCAGGCGGAAGTCCTGGAAGATCCTCTGGGAATACATCCATAAACTCCCTAATGATAGGGTGTGGCGGTGCTGCGTCCCCGACTGTAGCACAACAGTTCGGCTCTAGGCTGATCTCCGGCCCTGTCCTCCTGACACTGAATGGTACTGTGCCTGGGGAACTGAACAAAATACTACCCTCATGACAATCTATAGATGCATGGGCATAGCTAAGCCAGTCCATCCCCAATATGATATCATAACCGGGGAGTGGCATCACAAGAATCGCCCCTCGAACTCTCTCCCGGCTATCATAATAGAGCATCTATAGCTAGCTCTAATAGGCACTGGTCCTCCTCCCGTCATTACTCTACTAATCTCCGCAGTAGGTGTAGACACTAAGTGATGTTCTTGCATAAACTCTAATGATAGGAAGCTATGAGATGCACCAGAATCAAACAAGCATAGAGCTAGAAAAGTATGCAAATAAACATGACCTGTAATGACGTCAGCTAAGTAATCTGGCTCCGAAACCTGCTCCGCGCTCCGACTCAAGGGCTAGGCTATAAACCTTCCCCTGAGGTCCCTTCTGCTGCTGCAGATGCTGCCCAAACCTCTACTGCTGCATGTTTCGATTAACAAAATGCCTTGGAGGAATTGGCTTTTGAAAACAAAAACAAGAAGAAAGTACGAGAAGTACAATTTGATTCTGGGAAAGTATTGCTATGGAAGTCTGATTCGTAAACGATCACTTTATTCCATGGACCATATGATGATGATGAAGATCACTGCTTGAAGTAGAACAATTTGGAAGAACTAATGCACCAGAAAGGTATCGATGCACTTGGGCACTGATGGCGAGGCCGAATGCTTTCCTGCTTTGCTTCACTTTGTTCTGAAAGAAAAGTTGAAGAAGGATGCTCTAGAGAATCAAATCTCGAAGCTCTGATCTCTGTATTCTCTCCTGTCTCTCCCTCTGTGTGTCTGTTGTATGAGAAAAATGAGTCTATTTATAGACTGGGGCTTTCGTGCGTAAAAGAGTATCAACATCTGTCTTTACGCTAACAATTGCCCTCCACGATCAGAATCATCCTCTGTATGTGCTGACACGTGTCCCATTATTTCAGTAAGAATAGGATACATGTACACACGTTCTTCGAAATAGGTGGCATGAAGACCACGTAGGCACACCACGTTCCAGACTGGCCAGAACGAATCGGGCGTAAAAAATGAGCGTAAACTAGCTCTGTCATGGGTTTCCAGTGTAAAGCAATTATCGAATAACCTTGAGCGTAAAATGGCTCAAATATACTTCACGCACACATTGTTTTTTTATGAGCGTAAAGACTCATGTAAACCCCGTGCGTAAAAGAAACCATTCAGTGAGCGTAAAGTAGCTCGATCTCTATAAACGACAACAATGGTCTTTGTATGAGACAAATTCCATTGAATTCTGTGGTAAATGCCATCATTGATATCTTCATGTCAAAGTCGGCTTTAAATGCGAGATTTGATGGCTTTTGTCCAGCGTGAAAGAGGCTGCCTCAGTCCTTGGCGTAAAATCACCGGTGTAGACCCAAGCGTAAAAAGATCAATCTGCTTAGGCGTAATACAATTAGCCTTGTCTTGGGCGTAAAGAAATTCCCTGCTCTGTTAGGCGTAAAGCGGGCCACTTATGACTGAGATGACTCCCTTATTGAAACACTTTTTACGCTCCTACAAGACCCCCTTCAAAGTTTTCAAATGTCCCAAATTTGAAACACTTTGAACAGAAGCGTAAAAGTTGAGATTTGCTGAGCGCAAAATTCGGGATACGCAACAGTCAACCGCGTAAGAGCGGGGATATCCAACAGTCAGCGTAATGTTCAAGAGAGAAAAATAATGTTGGTTAACACTTTAACCGCCACAATAAATTTTCTTCTTCGTAACTTTCAAATGTATCTTCATCTTCCCGAGTGAGCGGTTTCCAATGAGGAATGTGAAGAGTCATTTTTTTTGTATAAATAAGGACAAACTCTTTACTCTTAATATTCATCCTCATAGTTGATATGGCGCCAAAGAAAGAGCCAATTGTGGAGGGTGCCTCGGTCGCCAGGCTTAACCTCGAGATAGAGAACGAGCGAGCACAAAATCTTCTAAAGTGCTTTGGGCTGACCCCAGCAGTCTTCAGTCGTATTGATGGTGGTCCTTCAACTGCATACGAGGGACCGGGTGACGCAGAAGCATTCCTTTGTCTGATGCGTCGCTCTGGGATTCGCAGTATGCGTGAGTTGGATGCATCCCTTTGTCAATCCAAAGAATAATAATATTCTGTGTACTGCGACTTTTATATGTAGGGATCCGCTTCCATCCTTTATAAATAAAATATTTGATGTTTTAACCCCATCTATGAACGTGCATTTGTTTATGCACTTCTGTTGACTGCTTCCATGATTGTTGATTCCCAAGAACAAACCAACACGTGGTATCTATCTTATGGTTACAAGATCCTTTAAATAAGATCTTCTCCCGAAATAGACTCATCTTAATAACTTCTTCAGTCTTTATAAATAGCCGAGAATGTTTATGTATTCTCGTACTCATCCTCCTGAAGATAGCTTTCTGCGATGTTGTTCTTCAAATAAGAGATGGCGGAGCTTTTCAACGTTGTTCCTTTGCATGGCCGATCATTAGGCGTAGATTCAACCATCATTAGAGCCAAACCTTTCGACTCAAATGGCAAGTTCGACGGTAAGTAAATATCTGTCTTCGAATTTCTTATTTTTGAAAACGGCTATTTTACGAGCGTAAGGCCTTGCTGAAGTACTGGCGTAAAAGCCTTGTTTGAAGCACTGGCATAAAAGCCGTGCTGAAGCACTGGCGTAAAAAGCCTCGTCATATCACTGGCGTAAAAGCCTTCGTGAAGTGCCGGCGTAAAAGCCTTGTTATATCACTGGTAAAAGCCTTTGTGAAGCACCAGCATAAAATTCTTGCTGAAGCAAATGGCGTGAAAGCCTTTATGAAGCACTGGCGTAAAAAGCCTTGTTGAAACACTGGCGTAAAAGCCTTGCCATATTTCTTTAGTTAGCGTTCGATATGCATTTGATGACACTTCTTCTTCTTTGTTTTCTGCAGAAGCCTGGCTGAAGAGCTTTTTCAGAACTGGCATTGATGACTTCGACGCTGTGGAGAGCGTTCTTCTGACATCAACATCAGGGAGCTCATGCGCTTTTGACGCGCAAATCAAACAACTCAGAACTCTTCGTGAGATAGAAGGGTCTTCCTCCGTTGGTAGGAAGAGCCTTTATACACGGAGAGTTGGACGGTGGAGTCAACTCTACCCCGAGGGATCGGGTAGTAGAGTTCCTTTCACGGCAGAACTAGGAATCGTATCCCAATGCTGGATACGTTCCTATCTCCTTTGAGGTGCTGCCCCTAATCCACCAGTTGTATTGGCAGCGCCACGCCTTCGGCTGCCCTACTCTGGGGTTCTCCTCTCGTCTGAGAGATAAGACCAGAGTTTGTTTTCTGCTGTTCCGGTTACCACTGGGGCTCAGACAGTTAGGACTGCCACCAACAACGAACCCGACGGAGAAGGTCCGACGGAGAAGATCCAAAGAAGAAGATAGATCTCCATTAGGTTATTGTTGTGGTATAGAATAAAAATCCAAAATTTGTAATAGATTTCCATTATAAGAAAAGTCTAAGAAATGTAATAGACTTTTATGATAGTATGGGAATGAAATGATGATTCTTCTATGATCAATGATTTGTATCTATCTGGATGTAATATGGACATGATAGATAAATAAAATCTTATTTTCTGTTTTAGAGTATATGATGCTATCAGAGGTAATATGGACATAATAGCATATATGAACTCAAAGAAAATTCGATAATATCTATGCAGAGGTCGAAAGTAGAAGTGATAGATAGGACAAAGGAAGTAGGTTTAATATTTATTCAGAGGTCATGGAAACATGATAAATAGCAAATCCCACCTTCTAATCAATCGATAAAATAGAAGATATATAAAATCTCTTTCCCAGAGACAAGAAATCAGCTTAACCAAATCTTGGTGGCTGGGGGCTAAGGAGACAGATGTTTTGAGCGTAAATGTCAAGGTGGTGGAGGTTTCAGCGTGTTTCTTGGAAACAGAGGATGAATCAGCGTGTTTTTTTGGGGACAGAAAGAACGATTCAATTCCATAATTAAATGGATGAACCTAGTAATATGAACGAATGGGTCTTTTCGGAAATGAGAAGTTGTTTTCAATTTCAGAGACCGGTTCATTAATAATCCTCTTCTATAAATAGACGAGAACTCTCTGTAACCTTTCCATTCCCATTTCTGCTCCTCAATTAAGAATGTCTTCTGAGGATGCATAGCAAAAGAATGAAGTCTCTAGGGACATTGAGGACATCACTGAGACCTGCCCCGCTGAGCCAATAGTGACGAGCCCGACTGAAGTAAGCAACAGTTCTTCTACGCCCAAGTCGCCCCAGGACATTCTTGCTTTTCTAGTAGAGCCCGGAAAACTCCTGAAGAAGAAGCATTGAGGATGGCTGTCTGCCAATTTTTCATGGGTTCAGGAAACGATGCCTTCTCTGCATTGGCTGACTATGTATTCAATAAGGAAGGGAGTGGCCCTCGTCCTTAATCTTTTATTTTGAACAATCAATAATAAAAGAGTTTTATTTTTGTCCTGTCTCCCTTTTTTTTCTTTTTATACATAGTATTTCTTGAGAAATTTGCCATTGATCGGCAGCATGAGTAGATCTCCATTGGGTTTTGATAACCGGTAAGCACCATTAGAGAACACGGACTCAATCACATACGGGCCTTCCCATTTTGCTTGGAACTTCCCTTTGCTCTTGTGAGTCATCACCATTGGCCTTCGGACAGCCAACACAAGTTCGCCAATTTTGCATACCCTCTATTTGACTTTACGATTGAAAGTTCGAGATATACGGGCTTGATATAGCTCAATATGCTGTTGTGCTTGAAGACGCTTCTCGTCCAATCCTTCAAGTTCTTGGAGGCGTAAGCGATCATTATTCTCTGTAGTTATCTCATTAGCAATAGCGATTAGGAGAGAAGGGATCTGGATTTCCAATGGGAGGACAGCTTCGCAACCATAAACCAGTAAAAATGGTGTAAAACCAGTAGGAGTCCGGACTGTTGTTCGGTATGCCCATAAACATTCTCCAAGCTTCTCATTCCAATCTCTTTTATTAGAAGAGACAAACTTTTTGAGAAGTTTGATGATCGTTTTGTTGAAGGCTTCAGCTAAACCATTAGCAGCCGGATTATAAGCCGTAGAAGCCAGATTTTGAATTCGGTTCTTGTCACAAAATCGATAAAATGCCTGACTGGCAAACTGTGGTCCATTGTCATGAATTATTCGTCGAGGAATCCCGAAACGATAAATGACATGATGTTTAATGAAGCTGACTACATTAGATGTCTTTACTTCAACAAGTAGAACTGCTTCTGCCCACTTTGAAAAGTAATCGGTTATAGCCAGTATAAACCGATGTCCTTTGACAGAAGGGGGTTAATAGGACCAATAATGTCTATACCCCAAGCTTCGAAAGGCCAAGAGGCTGCTGTAGGATGTAGAAATTCAGAAGGTTGATGAATAAAATCTGCGTGAATCTGGCATGCTTTACATCTTCTGGCATAGTCTACAGCATCTTCTATCATGGAGGGCCAATAATACCCCATTCTTCGAATACGATCTTGCAACTTTGGACCCGGTTGATGGGTACCACAAACACCATCATGAGCCTCACGCAGTGTTTGTTTGGCTTCACTTTCTGAAAGACAATGCAGTAAGAGTCCGTCATATGAATGCCGATATAGCATGCAAAGACGGATCATAATAGAATCGAAATGATCGTCTTTTAATTGATGCAGCTTCTTTAGGATCTTCAGGTAAATTTCATGAACTGCATAATCAATGAATGGTGTTCTCCAATCTTTCTGCTGGGAACTTGCCTCTGTAACATAACTTTGTTCGATATGCAGATTATTCTTCATACAGAATAATCTCGATCTAACAAAGTAATTTATTTTGCCTTCGGATCGGGACAGCCAAATCTGCAGCTAAGCTGGCAAGAGCATCAGCTTCTATATTCTGAGAACGTGGTACAAATTCAATAAAGATCCTTTGAATGAAAGGACCAACTCGACTACCACTTGATGATAAGGGATGAGATCAGGATTTCTGACTTCATACGTCCCTCTAACTTGATTGACAATCAATTGTGAATCTCCATAAGCTTCTAGGAATCCGATATCCAATTGTTTTGCTACTTGGAGACCAATCAATAGAGCATTATATTCTGCTACGTTGTTAGAGCACGGCTCATTAAGAGAATAGGCACGGTATATAACCATTTTGTCAGGAGAAACCAGGACAATTTCTACCCCAGAGACAATATTGCCTTTAGGTCCCACTCGTGATGCTCCATCAAAATAATTGCCATATGTCATTTTTCAAAGCCATGTTGCAATCCACTACTTCGTCTGGAATGTCTTCATATAACTTCGAAGTTTCGGGTACAGGATGAGCAGCTAAGAAATCAGCTAATGCTTGGCCCTTTACTGATTTTTGAGGCACATAGATCATGTCATAAGGAGTGAGCAACATCGCCCAGGTAGCTAACCTGGAATTAAGAATGCTCGGTTTCCTCATCAATATTCGAATGGGATTTATTCTGGAGATGACATGAATAGTCTGTCGAGTGACATAGTGCCTTGTCTTTTGGACAGCAAAAACTAAAGTTAGACATTCCTTTTCTACAGGATATATCTGTGTTCAGCTCCTACCATCGTTCTGCTCAGATAATATATTGCTTGTTCATGACCCATGTCGCTTTTTTGTGCCAGAAGAGCGCCAAGTGAATGATCCAAGGCTCGAACGTACAGCAAAAATGGTTTTCCTATTACCGGAGGTACAAGACAGGTGGGTTTGTAAGATATTGTTTAATGTCATTGAAGGCATTTTGACATGCTTCGTCCCAGACGAAAGATACTCCTTTCTTTAATAGACGGGGAAAGGTTGACATCTCCCGGAAAGATTAGATATAAATCTTCTGATATAAGCAATACGGCCCTGGAAGCCATGGAGCTCTTTCAGATTACGAGGAGGACGCATTTCAAGAATTGCTTTAACCTTATCAGGATCAACATGGATACCCTGAGAGGTAATGACAAATCCTAAAAACTTGCCACTGGAAACCCCTAAGAAAGATTTAGTAGGGTTCATTTTCAATTGATGTTGGCGCATCAATTCAAATACTGTCTTCAAGTCTTGAATGTGATCATTCTTTGACCGACTTTTAACAGCAATGTCATCTACGTAGCATTCAACTATTTTCCGTAGATGTTCTTGAAAGATATTGCTCATAGCCCGTTGATATGTGGCACCGGTATTTTTAAGACCAAATGGCATAACCGTATAGAAGAAAACCCCAAGAGGTGTTCGAAAAGATGTATGCTTCTCATCTTCTGGATGCATCTTGATCTGGTTGTATCCTGAGAATTCGTCCATGAAAGACATACGTTCAAAACCGCATATATTGTCTATCATAACATCAGTAATGGGAAGTAGAAATTCGTCCTTTGGACAAGCTGTATTAAGATCTCGGTAATCTATACAAACTCGGACTTTTCCGTTCTTCTTCATAACAGGAACGATATTGGCTACCCAATCAGGGTGTTGTTCTTCACGAATGAAACCACAAATGATCAGCTTTTTGACTTCTGCTTCAATTGCATCCATCATATCTGGTCTAAAGCGCCGTTGCTGTTGTTTTAACCGGTTTGACATTAGGCAAAATATTAAGTTTATGAGTAGCAACTTTAGGATCTAGTCCTGGCATATCCTCATAACTCCATGCAAAGATGTCAATATAATCTTTGATAAGTTTTGTCAATTCTTCCCTTTCATTTTCAGAAAGATTCTTACTGATGAATATTGGTTTGGGCGTAATTCCATTTCCAACATCGATCTGGTTAACCTCATCCTCTGTAGGTGGCTGTCGCTGTTCAAAACGAAGTTCCCATTGAGTATCCATCTGTTGAGCCCAAGGATCATTCTCAAATGGCTCTGATTCATCATCGGTTTGAACCATATTGACTGAGAATATCTGTCTGGATTCATCATATGAGGAATCTATGTTGTCTTTATATTGATGACTTTGATTATCAGAAGATAAGTCATTCTCTCAATAAACTTGACAGCCATATGCTCGAAAAGGAATCTTCATTGATATCAAAGAGATGAGAAATATTTACATCACTTGTAGTCTGATTACTATACTTCGGATTAGTCAACGGTGGACCATCATCCGTCTTCTGCTTAGAATTGCCAATATTGACGATCAATGGTGATTCTAGATCATTCGTACCAGAAGTACGCCCTTTGACTTTGATCATAAAAGGTTGAACTTGACTCTTAGCGGGAATTCTTATTGATTCCTCTGGTAAAGTTTGAGTTCTTCCTTTAACCTTGATTATCAAAGGTTGATCATTGACAAGTTGAGATTGGATTCGTCCCTTGACCATGATCTTCAAGGGTTGTTTCTTTGGTGGATCTTCATTAATAGACTGATCCTCAGGTGATGATTCTTCAGCTATGTCTGATATCTCTTTCATATGCTCTTGTTTATAAAGCCTTGAATCAGAGAAGTAGGCTTCGACACCCTTGAAAGGATTAATATCAGCAAATTCAGTTTTCACAACTTCTTGGGAATCCACATACTTGAAGCATTGGTAGAGAGTTGAAGGCACAATATTGTGCTCATGAATCCACGGTCTTCCAAGAATATTATAGGATACATCCGAGTTGATAACATAAAAAGTTACCATGGATCGAAGATCACCAATCTGCATCTGTAACCGAATCTTCCCCAGTGGCTTACTCTTGCCAGAGTTAAAACCAACAATAGTAGTACTAGTGTAAGTCAGTTCACTAGTAGGAATCCTCAAGGGTCTTAGCATACTCTGGAGAATTATGCTAATTGAAGACCCGGATCAATGTAAATCCTGTCAATTTCAGTGGATCCGATATATCCAGTGTAGCACAGAGGTCTATCATGCTTGTTGTGTTTCAATAGCATATCCTCTTGTGTGAAGATGATGTTGGGAATTGCTTCCATCACGCTATGACATTGTGGACATGACACTGGCATATTATCGGGAGTCTTGAGTTGAGCTAAGCATGAGTCTGCTTGAAGTAAAGCTTCACTCAAGGTCTCTCTGCTTTCTCTGGAGAGACAAAGTAGTTCAAATATAGACAATCTAGCCGGAGTATTGGCTAACTGAGCTAGAATATCGAATTTGTAAGGCTTCATTGTCACCCCCTGATTGGAAGCAGACTTCAATAGGATATCAAAGCACACTGCTTTCTGTTTCCCTTTTTCAACCACAGACGGTTTAGCAGGAACATGAGAAGATTGAGCCGGTAGTGTTTCCACTACATCTTCTGCTTCTTTGGAGGATCCCTCATAGTCTTTATGGTACTCCTTTCCAGATCTTGTACCAGCAAAAGTTTCTTCTTCAGGCTCAGGAGAAGAAAGTACCATATTACAGGATTTAGTCTTTCTTCCTTCAGCCTTCTTCTTGCGAGGATGGTTACGAGAAATTTCAGAACCCAATCCAGCGATATAATTCTGATTTTGAATTTGTAAAGGAAGACGGATTCCTTTATCATGGTTCAAACCTTCGGCCTTTTGAAAGTCGTAACCCATCTTCTTCATGAGAATGACAGATTGCTGACTATACAAATGGATAGGCAGTGGACTTTGAACAGGCGTTTCAGCACAGGACGAGGAATGAATCTCTGCAACTACCGGAGAATGAAGTACAAATGTCTCTGTAGTTAAGGGAGAAGAAGGATTCGGAGATGCAGAATTTTGATTAGCAGCGGGCTCTTGAATATTCAAAGGTATTTTAGCCCCTTGACTATCGTGAGTTTGTGCTGCTACTGGTGCCGGTGTCACTGCTGTCGGTTAAGCAGTTTGCTGATTCAAAATTATTTGATGCATGTTTTGCACCATGTTAAGCATATCCTTCAGTGATTGTTCAACAGCAGTGAGACGTTGTTCTGTATTAGCAGATAACGTCTCTGGCTCATCTCCAACAGCGTAGGATTCAACCTCTCTTGAAGATACAGAAGGGTTTGTATAGAAGTACGAATCCACGCTATCGGTATCAGACTCAAAAGATTGAGTACCCCCAGCCTCTGAATCAGAAGTCTGCAATTGTCTTCGTCTTCTTGATCGAGTATTCTGATATACTCCTTCAAAGGAATCAAGAAGCCTGTTGAACTGTTTTGACTTGGAGTTTGGGACGTGTTCCGTCTTGGACGTCATCCTCTGTTAGTGAGATGCCATGTTGATTGACACATATGGCGGTTCATGTTCTTGGTCTTCAGCTTGATGTGGAGGTACATTGAAACTCAATTGATCAAAAACTGATCGTCTTGAAGCCGAACAACAACAGTTGATCACAACCTGGTGGTATTCACAAAGATGTTTTTCTTGGGAGAATGTCACCGGAGATTGTCTATTCTTACGCTTTTGCATTAGCAATTCACGTAAGTCAGAAGGAGTGGATGAAGTATTCTTCTTTATTACATTGGGGGTGAAAAAACGTTTAGTCCCTTGTGTATAAAGAAGATTACTGGCTGCATTCGCAGAACCAAATTGTACATTTCTACGCGTTTGGAATTGTGTGCGTAAATCTTGAGATTTAGCACGTAGGACTCCATTTTCCTGGTGTGTGATTTGTAAATTTGGTACCTTGCGTAAAGCAGTATAAGAAGGTCGTTGGTGTAGAACGAAAGTTTTACCAACAATATTTTTATGCTGCACACGTTTAGATACATTCACATTCGACATGTGAGCATCTTTGTGAATTTCATCTATACTGTCATAGACAGGAGATTTATCTTTATGCATGGAACGTAAAATCTTGTTATCTGCCACGTTTCCAACGGAAGATTTTGTTTTAGGCGAGGAGCGTAATTTATTTGGGCCTACCACGTCACCGAGACTGATTCTTACACCCAGAAGCACAAGCTTTAGAGTCTGCCCCATTACGAACGGGAGTCTCATTCTTATGAACTGAGCGTAAAATTTGGTTCTTACCCACTGAGCGTAAACTTGATTTTTACGTGGTGGGGGGAAACCTGGTTATCTTTACCGTTACAAACGGGAGACAAATCGTCACACTTCGAGTGCAACTTTGAAGTAGGGACTGCCTCGTTATGAACGGGAGCCCCTACAACAGGAGTGGGAAGAACCCCCTTGTCAACAGAAGCATAGAGAGATCAGAAATCACTTTGGATTTGGGAATCCAAACTTTTCGTGCTTTGCGAGACTTTTGAACATTGGAATGGCGAGAACCACCCCAGTTCGGAGCATCTCTTCATAGGCAGTCTGGTCGAAGTGTTCTTCTTGGTCGAACCGACCGCAACATCATCATATTGAGCAATCGCCTCCTCGTCAGAGGAGAAGGTCGTCCCCAGCAGAGTCGCCATTTTTGTTTCGATTAACAAAATGCCTTGGAGGAATTGGCTTTTGAAAACAAAAACAAGAAGAAAAGTACGAGAAGTACAAATTTGATTCTGGGAAAGTATTGCTATGGAAGTCTGATTCGTAAACGATCACTTTATTCCTTGGACCATATGATGATGATGAAGATCACTGCTTGAAGTAGAACAATTTGGAAGAACTAATGCACCAAAAAGGTATCGACGCACTTGGGCACTGATGGCGAGGCCGAATGCTTTCCTGCTTTGCTTCACTTTGTTCTGGAAGAAAAGTTGAAGAAGGATGCTCTAGAGAATCAAAATCTTGAAGCTCTGATCTCTGTATTCTCTCATGTCTCTCCCTCTGTGTGTCTGTTGTATGAGAAAAATGAGTATATTTATACTGGGTCTTTCGTGCGTAAAAGAGTATCAACATCTGTCTTTACGCTAACAACTGCCCTCCACGATCAGAATCATCCTTTGTATGTGCTGACACGTATCCCATCATTTCAGTAAGAATAGGATACATGTACACACGTTCTTCGAAATAGGTGGCATGAAGACCACGTAGGCACACCACGTTCCAGACTGGCCAGAACGAATCGGGCGTAAAAAGATGAGCGTAAACTAGCTCTGTCATGGGTTTCCAGTGTAAAGCGGTTATCGAATAACCTTGAGCGTAAAATGGCTCAAATAGACTTCACGCATACATTGTTTTTTATGAGCGTAAAGACTCATATAAAACCCCGTGCGTAAAAGAAACCATTCAGTGAGCGTAAAGTAGCTCGATCTCTATAAACGACAACAATGGTCTTTGTATGAGACAAATTCTATTGAATTCTGTGGTAAATGCCATCATTGATATCTTCATGTCAAAGTCGGCTTTAAATGCGAGATTTGATGGCTTTTGTCCAGCGTGAAAGAGGCTGCTTCAGTCCTTGGCGTAAAATCACCGGTGTAGACCCAAGCGTAAAAAGATCAATCTGCTTAGGCGTAATACAATTAGCCTTGTCTTGGGCGTAAAGAAATTCCCTGCTCTGTTAGACGTAAAGCGGGCCACTTATGACTGAGATGACTCCCTCATTGAAACACTTTTTATGCTCCTACACTGCGTCGGGAGTGGTCCTCTAGGCTTTGCTACTGGGCAGTCCCGAATCTGGTGGGTGGCAGACCCACAAGCTAAGCACTGCTTCAACCTCTTCCTGCAAATGGAGCTGTCGTGCCCTGGTCTTCCGCAGAAAGAACATATAGCTCCCCTCTGCTGCTGCCGGGGTCCCGGGGCTCTAACTGGCGGGGTCTGATGATGTGGTGTAGGGGGACGGTAAGTCTGGTGGGTGGCGTCGGTGCTATCTGCTGGAAAGCCTGACTCTTAGACGGTCCCTCATGATGTACAGAAGCCGGCCTCTTGCATGACAGAAGACGCTCCTCGATGCTCCGGGCTAACTCTAGGCTCTGGTAGTAGTCAGTCGTACCGTTTGCCACTATAAGAATGCCAATGTCTGGAACTAGACCAATGGCAAAACCTACGGGTCATCTCCTCTGGATCAGCAACCAGACTAGGAGCGAAACGGCTCAGGCGACTAAACTCTGCCGCATACTCATCAACAGAACGGTTCCCCTGCTGGATGTTCTGGAATTGTAGCCCCATGGCTACTCTAGCAGTGGTCGAGAAGAATTTCTTCTTGAACTGGGTCTTGAACTGGTCCCAGGTGGCTCTACCTCTCGCGAACAACGGCTCATTCCTGAACCAGACTCCGGCTAAGTCTATTAGCAGAAATCCTGCTGCCTCGACCTGAAGGTCATCTGGCATCCTAACACCCAGAAGCTTCCTCTCTACTGAATCTAGCCAGTCATCTGCTACTACTATGCCCTCAGTCCCTGAGAACTCCTTGGGATTCAGACCCATGAAGTCCTTGATCGTCCCCGCTCTCTGCCGTGGCTCTACATATGGTGGGACCACGGGACGTCCCTCAGAACGCTCCATGCTCTGGCGGAGTAGGGTAGTCTGCTCCCGATGGGTTGTTAGGAACCCCTGGATCAGTGTGAGCAGTTGGGTCCCGTCGAATGTGACGGAAGCCTGGGTGGGTATAGTGATAGGGGTTGGTGGAAGTATCGGGTCCTGCTGGGTCTGCGATGTGGAAGGTGGTAGAGGCATCTGGGTTGGTGGATTTGTGGAGTGGAGGAGGGTGTAGGTGGAGGTGTATCAGTCGACTGGTCAGCTGACTGGATAAGGAGGGCCCCATTCTCGGGGGTAACATACTGGAATGAACGAGTAAGCACCATCTAAATTACACATAAAAGACTTATAAGGACTTATTTAAAGTAAGCAATCATAGGCAAGAAAATCTAATTATAATAGCAAACATGTGATGTATTTCCTATGTTGCAATCCTAGCATTCCTCTAGGTGTTCTAAGCGTCTCTCCTAATGTTGTCTAATTACCTAAAGTTCCTAATTGCAGGCATGCTTGGTACAATAACGTAACCAAACAGTTTAGTCAGGACCTGCATGGGCCACCACTAAAAACATGTCAGGACCCGCTACCCAAATTGTTGGGCCAGGCTGAGTCATGCCCAGCCTACGTTGAGATAAAACGTAGTAAGTTGTTCTAAAGACAACAGGATAAGACTAAATGTGCTGACAGTTCTATAAGTGAAGAAGAATCATAAATGCTCCAAACACAAAAGTCATCGTATATAGTAAACGTCCAAGTACAAGTAAACTGAAATGTAAAACTGGATACATGTCCAGTTATGAAATGATATAGTCTAATACATGTCTACTCTCAAAAGTCTAAGTGAACAAAAGACAACTAGGCGAGGTTCCCCGCAGGAACATCCTCGTAAAGCAGAGCCGGGTCCTCGGCAGTAACTCCATAGTATGAGTCGCAGAGTAACTCCTTCTCAGTAAGGACACCTACAACGTTATCCTGTCAGGACGGGAGCAAGTACTAAATCTAGCAAACTAGCATATGAAACATGAAAATGAATATAAGAGGAAATAACTGGAAAGCATGGCATCACATAGTCTATCATGGCAAGGACACATATGTCATAGAGACAGATGTATATGTAATGTTTAAAACTGTAGCAAGTACGTGATCGGTCAATAGATGTACAATGTGCTGGAGGGCACATAATAAAATGTACATACGTACAAGTTAACAAGCATAGGTGTACATCCGTACAGACATGCGGGATAATGGCCTGCGGCAAAGTATGCATATAAAATGCGACCTCGCTCGCTACTGTAGGGGGGTCGTGATCACGTACAATACTATCAGTTTCCCCATAACCCATATTCTAATCATGTGAGAGATACATCAAGACTGTTCTAAGCATGGTAGTAACTGAAAGTACAACATGTAGAGATCTAACTTGCTACCCCAAGGATCAGCATTTAATATGGTGGGGTTTGCAGTTCATTTATGTGACAATATGTAAAGTTTATAGAAAGCACTTGCCTCTAGCAAAGCAAAACAAAACAAGCTGCGATAACAGTGCTATGGATATCCAGTAACTCGTCACTGTAGAAATAAATGCAATAACTTAGCTTTTACACTAAGCTAAAATACTAGAACACTAATTGGTGTGACACGACTTGTGACTGGGCACCTAGCCAAAATGATGACTTGGCATAGGAGACCAATGTGGGGGTGACACACTATGTTAACTAACTTTCTAGGGTCTTTACACTAGTGAGGGATGAGGTTTAACACGGCTAAAACTCAAAAATAGCACAAAAACTATAAGTCGTAATTAATCAACAAATAAATCAAAAGACCATGGTGTTCTAACAATTTTTGAGATAGGCAAAAAGTCTAGTTTTTCTTAAAGTAAAGTATCAAAGTGATCTTTGTTAATCATAGAAATTTATTATAATTTTTCTGGAATTTATTAACCAGTACAAATATTTTATAAAAATCAGTTTTCCTAAGTATACAGAAAATGAGTTTTGGTTTCATATGCCAAACTAGTGGCAAAACAGTAAATTAAATACTACAAAAATTATATAAATCAGCTAACTTAACATAGTATCTAAAAACTATTTTTCCATAATTTTAGCAATACTTTAAGTATTTTTAGAAAATCAAAAACAGCAATGCACACAATAATTAATTATCTGCGTATTTTGTCCATGTATGTAATTTGAACCAAAGTTCAAATACAGGACCCAAGGCCATGAATCAAGTCCAATATGACTTGTACAGGTCCTGAATGTGTGAAAATACATTTGAGCCCAAATACCCATGCTAGGCTCGGACACCAAATGGTTGCAGTAATTTAAATACAATAAAAATATAATTTGGTAACAGTCAAAATAAATATTATTATTTTAATAAGGTAAATTTGTACAAAAGAATATATATATACATACTTATGCTAAAAAATATATATATATAGGTATATAAGGAAAAATACTTAATTTGTAAAGTATATATATATATATATATATATATATATATATATATATATATATATATATATATATATATATATATATCTATATATATATATATATATATAAGAAAACACTTAATAATATAGTGTATATATATATATAATATATATACGTATGAAAATATATATATATATACAAACATATGCATATAGAATTTACTAACTACAAATATATATACATATATTAAATACTGTTAAATACAGTATATACATATAATATACTAATATATATATATATACCTATATATATATAAAAATAAAACAGAAAAGAAAAAGGAAAAAGGAAAAGAAAAAGAAAAGGAAAAAGCAGCAGTGGCCGGGCTCGAACCCGAGCCAACACAGCGCGCGGGGGGGGGGGGGGGGGGGGTTTAGATAAAAAGCAGCTAGGCCCCTTAGTTTTAGGAATTTGCATAAAGGAATTATCAGTGAGGATTTGTAAAACAGAAATTGCATTTCTAAATTAAAAACATTTCCTTAATTACAAACCGATATAAAAACAAATCTAAAAATTGCAGAACCTATTTAATTAATTCCAAATAATTTGCAAAGTGATATTTTTATATTTAAAACTCATTTAAAAATTATAGAAAAAATTCCTAAAAATCCTAATAATTATTTTAAGGCTAAAAATTATCATTAAAAATTAATTAGCACTAATAAAACTAAAATTGAAAAACAGGGGCTTACAATACCTATTATATAAATACAAAATAGTCCATTATATAAAGAGACAATAAAATGACAAGTTGAGGCTAAAAATATGATATATAGACTAAATCACTTAGATCTAACCATGGGTATCCAAATGAAACTCATTCTAACCATCCTAACTAAAATCAATCCATCCTCTAACATTTCTAAAACTGAAACTAAAATATAATTAAACCTATTAGACATTAAACCAAACACATGAGGTGTCCTAATTTGAGATCTAATAAGTAGGAAACAAGACACAATTCTAACTTGCTCTAGAGAGCTCCAAATTGTCTCAAACTTGAATCTAAAGTGGGTACATGATGGGGTGGATCCTATGGATTTAAAACTAACTAATATGCATAGGAAATCAATTTAGAGGGTTGGTTTTACCTATTGGGAGTGGAATCCCAATAATAGTCTCAAGGACACGGCTCCGACACGAAGATCTTCCAAAAAGGACACTCTTCCTTTCACTTTGCTCCAAATCTTTGCTAGCGCCCTCCCTTGGTAGTATGAGAAGGTTGGATGGAAGTTTTTGTGGAGGGATGTAAGGATTTGGAGATCAAATCAATGAGGGAAGCTCTCAATTTGCAAAAGAACACTTGTGAAAGAAAATGGAGGCTTGATGGAATGAAATAAAAGGAAGGGAGGCTAACCTACCTATAGTGGCTGCCATTAAACCCTATTTGGGCCTTGGAGGAAAGTCCAATAAGGCCTCAACTAGTCCTTTTGGTTAATTTTAAGTTAGGTTCAAGTTTGGGATCAAAAGGGTTAAATTTAAGCATCTAACTTAACCAATCTAACAAGTGGGATTAGTCTAAACTTACTAACTTAACTAGTGGGGTTTGTGGGCCATGACTAACTAATCTTGGGGTCCCGTCTAGAGTCTAAGCTACTCGGGTCACTAACACAAGTTGAAACGAAACGAAACTCAAACCCGACTAAACAAATCCCGTAAAATCAATATGAAAATATAAAAATTCCCAAAATATTAAAATATAAAAAATGATCAAAATCACAATACATCAATTTAAATATTATTAAAATAATCTAAAATTTACCAATTAATCAAAATCTTAAATAATTTAAAAGTCACAAAATGACCAAAATACCCTTATCCTAAAAAGTTGTAAATAGTCATTCTAATCACATGGTTAGGTCCCCATGGTCATGGTTAGTCTCTAGGATCATTAGTTCTTGTGTTCATTAGGTAACACATCAAAATTATAATTCACCAATTTTAAACAGTAGTAAATTAAAAATCCTCATAAATCATAAATCCTATTACTAAATAATAAACTTTTACAAAAGTTTAAAATTACCCTCATTTTAGAAAAGTGGATGTTACAGGACGTCATCAACCCGATTTATCAGGACATGGATTCCATTTACAATCAACAGCTCATCATACATACAATGTTATTACCATTCCATATAGGTTGTTGACCCATAATGAATCTTACTCTTTCATGAGTCAAAGTAATACACACTGCATATACATGTCTGTTATTATCCGGATTAAGAGCACAAGCATCCATAATAACAGAGGTGTTTGTTCTCTTATGTAGTCAGTACAAAGAGAACAACCTCAAGTGGTCATGTTCAATACACACAAAGTGTACTAGTGTAAACCTATAGTCAAGATAGACTAATACCATATTATACTACAACCTTTCCAATAGATTGTCCAAGTCCATCTAGGTTGTGAACTATTTATATATTCCATAGTAAACTGATAATATGATCTTCTGTGTCACACCACACACCATATTATCTATAATATAGAATATCAGATATTTGCATTAACACTTGCAACAAATACAATATGCAAACATTTGCCCATATAATTCTCATTCAAAATTTAAGGAAATAAGGGTACTACAAAAGTGATGCTTTTAGTATATAACCCTAACAGATTATTTTCTTTGCTTCCATCACGACCCCTCTTAGGTTTAAGATCTAGGTCCACCTCTATGCCTTGAGCCACAGATAAGATATCAGCATAGGACTTGGCCTCATTTGTAGTGACATGGATCCTAATTTCCTTACCTAAAGCTTCATAAAATCTACGGGCTTGGTCTTCTGGGACTTTAACCATGTATTCAGCAAAATGACAACGTCTGCTGGATTCAGCGAGATATTTTTCAACAGTATGATTTCCTTGCTCATGACTCTGAAATTGTTTCTCAAAGGTCTCATTGGCAATAGCTGGAAAGAATTTCTTCTTGAATTGTTCCTTGAAACCCGCCCAAGTCAGATTGGGGTCAGCTAGCCTCGGTTCATTTCTGAACGAAGTTTGAGCTAGGTCTTGGAGTTGGAGTCCAGTGGCTTCAATTTTAACTTTATCGAAAAGTTGAGCAACCCTCAGAATTTTTCTCTATCTTTTAGCCATTCTCAACATATAATATTCCTTCAATGTCCTTAAATTTTTGAGGATTAAGTTTCTTGAAGTCCAAGATACTCCCTTTCTTAGGTGGAGAAGGCCCTTGGTTAGTCGCCTTGTCCATTGCGGCTAACGCCATCAGCTGTGTATTCTGCATTCCTTCTTTTATGATAGCATTCTACTCACGCTGGGCCTCAGCTTGGATCCTCTGAGCATTAATCATTTCTCATAGCAGTTCAAAGAGTTGAGCTCTACCCATGGTCCCCTGAGATAGGAAATGAGGATTGCCGTCAGTTCTCTCAGGATTATAGGAAAAAGAGGAGTACGTTCCTCGAAAATGATAACTTTCCCTTCTTTGGCCATTAAAGAAAGATATGCGATTCAAGGCTATGATTTCAAAAATGATAAGGAAGCGATATATCAGGAATCAGATTTTCTAGACTGTGATTGAGTTTCCCATTCGTAGTAGCATGGCTAAACCTATATACTACTACGACTTTGCACTAGTTGCACGCTTATCATACGTCATAATATTAGCAGTAGTACGATGTTTATAAGTTTAGCAAATATACTCAATCACATAACTAAGAAAGATAGCATAAAGTGATATTCCAAATTATATAAGAAATATCTATGAGTAATATAGGAATCCAAGAGTTTAATCCACAAACTTATTAAACACAAGCAAGAGTTTTGCGGAAACAAATCTGGTAGCAACTAACAAAAAATAAAACTAGGCAATGTAAAGTACTAAAACTAAGATAATCATATCCCTTATAGGACAGCCTCGGTGTCCATGGTGGTCTCCAGAACAAAGTCTCCTACGGCCTCGTCTGGTGGCCCAAATTAAGTAGGACACAAATCCTCGTCCTTGCCTAATATGACAATGAATCTAGTCAGGATTGGAGTAAGTACAACTTAAACATATATTAGCCATAACCAAAATATTAACTATGACTGTGCTAGTTATAAAAATAAGACATGGAAGAATATAAGAATATGCAAGTAAATAAGGAATAATGACAAGTAACTAGCAAGGAAATAATGAGAAGTAAATGACTAATGGACAGTGACAATTAAGTAAATGGCTAAACATACAAAATAAAACTAAACATGGTATGACATAACAAATTTAAAAGTTATTTATTCTACATGATTGAAATACTATTTTCTATATATGGGCGGCTAGGAGTAAGATCTAGCAAGGCACACGTGTGATGTGCGCGTGCTATTAGGCATGCTAGACCGTAGGATAGTTTTGGGTAGCCCACATGTTTACTAGGATATTTTTCCCGTCGAACTAGTACTCAAGAAATTAAACACGACACAAAATAGTCGTAAAGTCACAAGTCACGAAACATGATCATAAAGTACTAGGTATAAGCTAATTGTGTCACAAAATCATGTTATGATAATATACAAGCATTTATAGCAAATATTTAGAAATGAACAACATAAGTGTAGAGAACTTGCCTCAGTTGGTTGTTGTCGACGTGAACAAAACCAACGTGTTGACACAGATAATATCAAAAGCTAATATCCATAATGGTTCAAGAGATAATATGATTCCGACAAAGATCATAACGTCCCAAAGATAGTTCATAGTCGTTGACTCGGTACGAAGATTGAGATCAAGATAGAAGTCCGCAATTCACAAAGAATAGAAAACAATTAGCAACGACT
This sequence comes from Iris pallida, assembly GCA_029216955.1. Taxonomy (NCBI): domain Eukaryota; kingdom Viridiplantae; phylum Streptophyta; class Magnoliopsida; order Asparagales; family Iridaceae; genus Iris; species Iris pallida. Next base: position 3,532,970 of record JANAVB010016199.1, on the reverse strand, counting down.
AGAAATAAATATTTTAGTCCTAAACGGAAAGTCAATTTAGGAATATTTAATCTCATAGTCAATTGTACTATTAGACATTTTTATTAGAAAATATTTATAACTATAAAACATACTTAAAAAGGCTTTTTAAGAAATATCCATTAAGTACTAGTCAAAATAATATTTAGTTTAGAAAGTATTTAGAATCCCATTTTGAATTATATCTATGAATTATTTATAAAATCCAAAATATTATCATTTAAGGGTAAGGGCCCAATATTAATTGAAGTATAAGCCCAAAAAATATATTATGCTATTTATATAGGCTCAAGGCCTATGACTTATTTAGGGCCCAAGGCCCAATTTATAATTATCTAAAATTATAAAACGATATGTAGGGCTCAAAGCCCAATTTAAATTAATATTTCAAATGATGTAGGGATCAAAGCCCAATTCAAATGATGCAAGGCTCATCTATAATGGTTATGTAGTGCTTAGGTTCCAATTTCTATTAATGTTTTCGAGCCTAACGAGTGAGTCCAATCCATCTAAAATTATTTAGAAATATATAGGGCCAAAAGCCCAATAAATTGGTCCAAATATTTTGTAACAAAGTAGGGCCAAAGCCTAATCCCAAATATATCATTTACTCAAATATTCATATGGCAAAAAGTATTTAAATGGAAATCTATAAGCCAATTAATATTAGCCTAAGATTTTATTAAATCCAATACATAAGGTCCTAACCCCAAGCCCAGAGGTTGAATAATTAAATTATTCATAAAGACTTTAAGCCTGAACCCCAGCCCAATATTATATATAATAGACAAGAGTCCAAGGAGAATTTTATAGGCTTAAGTCCATTTACTAATCCTTACTGTTACTGCTGTTCTTTAATAAGTATAATATAAAATAAAAGGAACAATAAAAAAGAAAGAAAGAGTGAAAGAGAGAGAGAAGAGAGTGTGAAAGAAATCAAGAGATAAAGAGAGAACAGAAGAAGAAGGATCGGGAGAGGGAGGCTCACCACTAGCGGTTGTTGGTTGTGGGGCTCATCGAGGTCGACATCGGGAAGCAGCATGGAGTAGCATGGCGAAGCTGAGATCTGGAAGTGAAGGATGCTCACCGAAGGGGAACTAAGGGTCGGGTTCCGACACGGGGTCTGTGGCAGCTCCGGGAAGTGCGATGTTCACTTCGGGATGGATGAAGGATTCAGGATCGGTGGAGTAGTGGTGGTGGTTGGGTGAGTCTGGCGACGGTGATGAGTGGTAATGTTGATGGCAATTACGATAATGGGTGGTAATGGCAGTGGAGTGGTGCCGTAGAGTGTAATGCCCTGCTCCGCATGGTATATTACGATGAGTTGTTGACTCGAATAATTACGTTGACCCGACGAAGTATCGATGCAAATCGATGCAAGAGTTACGTTAGCACAATAGAAAGCTTTGAGTCGATCCAAATTTATAAATCGAAGCAAAGCAAGGCATACGTTCGATTCAAAAAGATATTGATTTTAGTTGACTTCGTGTGCAGGCTACACTTTTATGCTGAATTATAAGAGTACGATATTTTGCCTTATTTGAACCAGTGTCCGCAAAACCAAAACCTTGCCTTGCAACGGACTAAGGCATGCGCACGGTAGGCCGAATCAGTCGAGTAGCTCAACGTAATGGCTAAGTCAGGAGAGTTAGCCGTGCAACCAAGTTAAGGAATCGAGGCGCATCAACTCGGAGAAACGACAAGGCGTATCGGCTTAAGGTGGGCGGGTTCATGACTCTTCTCCCCTATCCTTCATGCCTAATAAAATGTATCCTTGTATGCGTATGCTACTATCGAGTTAACGAGTATTAGCTCAAATCGAGTAAAGGTCTTAGTGTATGTCGAACATTAAGATAGAATATTAAATATAAACAAATAAAGCGACGTACATCAAGTGCACGCGTCACGATAGGATATTGAAGCTAGAACATTAAAAGACAATATCGAGATGTGCATCAAGTGCACAACTCGGAAAAAACATTGAACTCTAAGGCATAGAACATGGATATATGGTATTGAGGCATGCATCAAATGTACGACTCGAAGGAAAGAGGATATATGTGTCAAAGTGTGCGTATCTGCCCGGGACTCATCAAAGATGGCTTTATGGCGAACAAACTAGTTGTGGCATGAATGTTGTGACGGAACTATCGAATGTGGCATGGTGCCTTCAAAATGGTTGAGACCTTCGGGTCGATCGTTGAGGAACATTGAGTCGGAGTGTCACGCCCCAGTACCGAAATACGGAGACGGACTAGGCTAGCTACACCATATGAGGTACGTAACGTCATACGACGATCGTGGCTGTCGAAAGACTAGGGGGTACATGCTACAATCAAGTCTCCTATGGTCCCACAGAGTTCTATGTCTCAATCAATCGAATCACATCGGCAAATAAATGAACATTAAAGATAAAGCAGTAAGGCGTCCCCGACGCTTTATCAAAATGATCATGAGAGACTAGTTTTATAATTTAGCTATCTCGGAGAGTCAGGAGTACAAAATTATACACAGCTGCAGTCTGTTTAATTACAATTATGTACTGACACAAAATATCAAGTAATCCGGCTAACAGGTGCCGGTGGCTAAACGCCGCAAAAGTATAAGCAGGAGTGGTGGAGAAGAAACCCACTCGAGTCCCCGAACTGCCATACTCCTAGTATGCACCATGGATGTCAGGGAGGAAGATCGTGTCCTCTGGCTCTGCTACGGGATCTGGCCAAACAAAACCAGCGGGGTCAGCCCCGAATAGCAAGTACCGCCAAAGGGGCACAAGAGTTAAGATTAAAAACCCAGTTAAATAGAATGATTGATAATAGTAATACTTATGCTACTATTATAGGGTAGCGCAACATCCTCGAACCCATATGGCACCCTTACAACCAAACAAGGACAAAAGGTGCCGCATGGAGTCGGGACGTGTCGTACTCTATAACTTTTACATAAGTTAAAAGGTATAAACAATAAAATCTCCTGATCGTGACTTCGGTCGACAGCCTATCGTAGCACAATAACCAACCCAACAATCAAACAAGAACATGGGTTGGATCATGCACCATGATAGACCATGTTCCTCAGTCATTCACAGAAGTAGCACTTCACAACCAGAATAAGTCTTCCGTTCATAACTTCGGTCCACAGCCTGTCATAGTACGATAACCAACCCAACAATCAAACAAGAACATGGATTGGATCACGTACCATGACAGTCCGCTTCCTTCAGTTATTCACGAAAGGTAATAGGATACAAGCAAGTCGTTTTCACGGCCAATCAAGTCTACGAGTTTCTAGTGGGACGAGGTTATCCTCGCATCATGTTATGTAGAAATCCTCAAATCGTATCCTTCCAGCAAGGCTAGCCAACCCAGGGGTTCGCGTAGACAGGTATGATTGAGCACAGGTCCCTCGTAAGGCCACCTTGCTAAAGCATATAATATATAGCAGGAATTAATCGGATACAGTCATCCACTCGTTGCAGATGACACAGTATCCGTGGAGACCAGCCGGCGCGTCAAGACAGTATCTCAAGGCGGCTGGTGTAACACGATCTCGAGATTTTGCCCTCCCCATGCATCTAGTATATTTAGTTGCCTAATTTAACCCTAGGTGAATTCTTGGACTTTCATGTTGTGGCCTGCATGATTATCCTCCTAAAGTTGTACCTTAGTACGAGCACCCCAAAGAGGATTCATGTCAATCAGTATGTCAACATGTTCTACCCTCCTTAGTGTAATGCATTATTGCAAATACGCCACGTGGAGTTACGAGTCTTTTGTCGAGCATGAACAAGAACTGGGACATTCAGGTACATGTATCAGGTAGGAACACTTTGTTTTCCGGGGTCACATTAGTGCTCATATCATGCTCGGGACAAAAGACGTAAGGATATAAAATGGGCATATAATATATATATATAATAATAATAATAATAATAATAATAAGGTAACAATATAGGGCACAAAAGTCCATACGGCTCAAGGGGAGTGAGTCCATGCGGCTGGGTCAATACCGGTTCATGCGGCTGGGACTGCACGCTCATGCGGCTCAGGGAGCCCAAGGCGCATGCGGCTGGAAAGGCGGGTTCATGCGGACGAAGGGGTGTCAGTTTATGCGGCTGCGAAGGGAGCAATCGCCAGGCGGCCGGGGTTCAACAGCATATGCGGCTAGGATCAAACGAAGTCCTATGCGGCTGAGCATGGGCGATACCTATGCGGCTGGATGATGGATGGGCTTTATGCGGCTCAAAACAGTAGCGCATATGTGGCTGGGTGCAAAAGAACTCATGCGGCTGAAAGCTAGCCGCATGAAGTCCATGCGACTCAAGATAACATGGGCTCATGCGGCTGAGTCTGAACAAGGCTATGCGGCTCAATTACTTGCCGCATGAAGATTCATGCGGTCAAGTACTCAAGCAAGTCTTATGCGGCTAGGAAGGACCTTCCATGCGGCTGAGCTCGAACGAGTCTCATGCGGCTGAAAAGGCCATGCGGCCAGAGACTTACCGCATGAAGATTCATGCGGTCAAGTACTGCTCTTCTTCTCCACTTGTCCGAGAAGAGGAGCCAAGCAACCATGGCTTCCAAACTACACAAAACCTTCATCCGGAGCCCAAATCGGAACTTTCTTAGGTCAAAATGGGGTAGAACAAAATTCTCTACAACATGGAACCATCAAAACTTGAAAATAATGAAGTTTGCTAGATCAAAACCAAGAAGATCCAAAAATGGTTAAAACCTAGATCTACAAAAATTAAAGCTTCAAAATGGAAAACTTCAAGTTCTAAACTAGTATAGAATAAGGAGAAGAACATATTTTGACAAACAATTTTGTAAGAAAACATCAACAACATTTATGGATCCATCTCTTGAGCAAGTTGGTACTTGCCTTGGTTGGTGGAGGAAATATTTGGTTGGTGGAGGAAATAAATGAGAGGAGAGAGAATGAGTTATATATATAGATCTTGGACCCACGGGTTCATGATGAACCATTGGTGAACCAAGAATAGGTTACCCAAATGAGCCAAAACTATAGGCCCAAATGCAGAAAATAAATTAGAAAATAATATTTTATCGAATATTTTTGGGAATGCATGAAGAAATACAGCATAATAAATATAGTAAAAATATAAGGTAAATATAATTTATCGGTTTACGTATTAAAATACGTTTTCCAGGATCGGGAAGTGACATCTCTACCCTTCTTAGAAAAATTCCGTCCTCGGAATTCCAGCCAAGACAGGATAGTGAAATCAGGGCAAGCAAGGCACAATCATATATAAGTTAACTATCATAGCAGTTATTATCATACATCACAAAGTGCAAAACAAGCAGGTGCAGATAAGCATGAAATCGTGTCAATAAGGTGCAAAAATATACCTTATCAGTCAAACAAATGCGGATACCGAGATCTGATCTCGTCCTCGCGCTCCTAGATTGACTCTTCCGGAGAGTGATGGTTCCAAGAAACATGGACAAGGCTTATCGTCCGATTCTTGAGTACCTTCTTTCGTCGGTCTAAAATAGATACGGGTTGTTCCTTGTAAGTTAGGTCGGTACCAACGACTAACTCGGAATGATCGAGGACATGACTCGGATCCGGGACATACCCACGTAATTGGGATACATGAAACACATCATGTATGCCAATTAACGAAGGCGGAAGGGCAAGTCGATAAGCCACATCGCCTACCCGAGCGAGAATCTTAAAAGGACCAACGTATCTTGGACTAAGCTTTCCTCGGGTTCCAAATCTGATGATACCCCGAGTAGGCAAAATCTGCAGAAACACTTGGTCGCCAACTCTGAACTCTAGAGGCCTACGATGCTGATCTGCCCAATGACGATGTCGGTCCTGTGCAACTCGAAGGCGCTCTCTGACCAACTTAATTATCTCCACAGTCTGCGTGATCATCTCTGGCCCCAACAACTTCCGTTCTCCGACATCGTCCTATGCCAAAAGGTGTAGTGTCCCGCTCCTAGCGGTTCACTATGTAAGGCTTGTGGCTTGGCTAACTCGGTCGGAACCGAGTATTGGGGAAACTTACCGTCGGTACCGAATCGATCACGGACAAGTGCATAAGAACCTTTCCAACTAATGGATTGGTTTCTCTTGAAATGCATCCAAGAGTTTTCTCTGGATGTTTTGCTGCTGGTTTTGCTGCTTGGTTTTGATGGATGCTTTTCTGAATGATTTTCGATGATTTGATTCTTGCCCGTTTTTATCGATTTACATAGCATTCATTCTTGAGAATTCTGAGAGAAGAGAACACAACGAGATGGATTATTAACCAAACTTTTGGTGCCAATGTAGACTGACGCATGACGGAAGGCTAAGCGTGTAAGTGTTCCTCTCTCTCTCGGCGATTCTCTAATTTGGTGAGTGTGGATCTCTGTGGTGGTATTGTCCCTCTCGCTATTCCTTCATGCCAACTAAATAATTGTCTTGCAACATCCGTTGATCGATATCAAGTTACTAAATGCCACAAGTCAATACCACTAAGAAGCTAGAGATTGAACATTGAACATTGAAATGAATGCTAGTCCATAGAACATTGAAATGATTGCTAGTTCATAGAACATTGAAATGAATGCTAGTCCCTTGAATATTGAAATGAATCGATTACACTGTTAACAACAATTGAGATTATGCTTGTCCACTGAACATTGAATTGAGATTGAATTGATACCTAGAATGATGATGAAATGCTGCGAAATGAACAAGTTGTCTATTTACTTTCAAAACTACCATGCACTGTTTGCTTATCGAGTCGATCACGCATTCGCATGGTCATGGACAACTTGTGTACAAGGTTTGGTGGTGTGTTTCCTCGAATCGGTACTGGGGCGTCGGGACTGATTCGGCCTAGGAGGAAGCATTGGCGTGCTAATGGGAGCACGGGTATTGTGAGGCATCCTTAGGGGCTAGCTACCTACTTTGGAGTCATTGCATTACCTTGAAGTCCTATAAGGCAAAGAGATGTCCATATGGTTTAACAACGCCAGTGGCCATGTAGTCAGGATGCATGCTAATGATTATTTTATGCAGGGGCGGTAAGTATATTATTATTATCCTGTATCTTATGCAGGAAAGCTGGATTCGGCCAATGGTAAAGTAAACATGGTTTATTCCATGTTGTATTTATTGTGAATTACTCTGAATGTTGCCTGTCCCTAATAAGTTCATATCTTTAAAATGCTTGTCATTAATCAAATGTTGGTTTAGATGAGTGGGCCAACAGGGCTCACCAGCGCATTGTTATAATGTGCTGACCCCTCCTCCACAGGTACTGGAGAAGGCTCAGGCGCACGTCCGAACTAAAGCTTTCTGAACTGCTGTTTCCTTTCAAGTTGTTTTTCCCTAAAGACGCACAAAGTATTGCGGAGATTTCAAAGATAGCTGCTTATATTTCAAAGTACTAAAGGGGCATGATGTATGGAACGGGAAATTATTTCATGGCAGCCTATCAGTTGTACTTCTTTTCATGAATCAATGTAGCCGAAATGGCATTTCAAATATTAACGAGAAAAGTTGTATTCTGACTACAACTATGAATAAATGAGTATTTCTTCTTCCTATATTGTGTTCCAATGTTTTCGCAACTGTGGCTTAATTTTAAATGTTTCAAATGATATGAATGTGCATGTTCTAGCCTTGTACAAGTACAACTCCAGACTTGTACGGCATCACGCCTTAGCGAGGACGATCGATTCGGCGTGAATCGAAGCAAAGCGAGCGATTTCCCGAATCGGGGCGTGACAAGTTGGTATCAGAGCACGGTTTAGAATCCTCGGATTTCAAAAATTATTTTTAAAAGGAAGTCTTGATGCAAATTTTCTCGATTGATGGTGTCGATAGCGCTGGCATGAAATAATGTTCCATACAATAAGCCCATAAATATTTTATGAGTGCTAATGGAATTATTTCTGTGTTGTAGAATGACTAAGGGTGATAGCTCAAAGGCGAATTCATCGTCAGACCCGATTGAGAAACTGATTAAGCAAATGGAGGCTCAAAGGAAGCAGAGCGAAGCTCAACATCGTGCGCTTCAGGAGCAGCTTCAGTATCAGTTTCAGGAGCAGCTGGATGCTCAACAAAAGCAAGTTGATAGTCTGACTCAGATTGTCACCAAGTTGACGGCCGATTCTAATATTTCTGCAAAGGCCGCAACAACCGAGACCGTGGAAGTGCCGGCAGAGAAAGCTGAGACGCCGACACGAAAGAGGACGAGCTTCAAGTTCTCTGAATTTAAAAGTTGCGACCCGTCTGATTTTAATGGAAAAGAGGAGCCAGATGAGGTGATAGGCTTCTTGAACACACTGGAGGGCTATTTCTGAATGTTAGAGATTCAGGACAGTAAGAGAGTGGAGTGTGCCGCTGTACAACTTCGCCTCAAGGCCCAGGAATGGTGGATTTCGCAGAGACAGGCACTTTGCAGAAATAATCAGGATATAAAGATGTCTTGGGAGGCCTTCAAACAGGCTTTCATTACTCAATTCATTCTACCCGCTGTCCGACAACAAAAAGAGAATGAGTTCATTGCACTTCGACAGGGCAGTATGTCAGTGCTTGACTACGAGACAGAGTTTTTGAAGAGAGTCGCATTCGCTGGGTACATGGTACCGAATGACAATGCCAAGCGAGGAAGATTTGTGCAAGGCTTGAATGAAGGCCTGGAGCGAGATGTTCTAAGTCGTAAATGTACGTCTTACCGGGAGGCGTACGAGACAGCTCTCGAAATGGAGAGATTTCATCAACCGGGTAGTCGTGGGACAACGCAGAGCAACCAAGGACTCAACAATCAGAAACGACCTTGGTCTGCAGGAAGAAGTGACGCACCTAAGCGTCCGAATACGGGCAATAACAAAGGACCGTATCAGGAACTGCGTTGCAACAGGTGCAATCGAATTGGTCATCATCGCGAGGATTGTCGCGTCGGGTGTTACAAATATGGGGGAATGAATCACAAGGCATTTGAATGCAGAACTAAGGGAGAGAACTAGTATCCTCCTCGTGGGAATAACAATAATTACTATCGTGGGCATAACAACAATCAGAACCGGGGCCAACACAACAACCAGTATCGTGGCCAGACGCCACCAGCCTTGCCAGCTCCAACTAGAAATACACCGAATCAACAAGGTGGCCAAGCAAGGGTTTATGCCTTGACTCAGGCAGAGGCCCAGACCGCAGAGAATGTTATAACAGGTATGTTGCTGTACAAAGGCATACCTGCAAGAGTACTTTTTGATTCTGGTGCTACTCATTGCTTTATCTCTTCTGATTTTGCAACGGAAAATAAAATTTGTATGACTCAATTAAAGACAGCTTTGTGTGTTAGTACTCCTTCGGGAGTAGATATGCCTGCAACTTTGATTTGCAGGGACGGCTACATCAAGATTGGAGGCAAAACTTTATCTTTGGACGCAATTGTACTCGACATCAAAGAGTACGATATCATATTGGGAATGGACTGGCTCAGCGCCTGTCATGCAACGATCGACTGTACGGATAAGAGAGTTGTGTTTCGCCTACCTGGAGAAACAGAGTTTTCTTACTCGTGCGGCTCGGCGTTCCAAGGACCTATGGTAATATCGACAGTTACAGCAAGGCACATGCTGTACTCGGGGTGTGAAGGCTTTCTCGCTTCTGTCCAAGACACTCGAATGAAGAGTGTAGGCTCAAATCAAACCGAAATTGTGGCAGAGTTTCCTGATGTGTTTCCGGACGAGATACCTGGGATGCCGCCGGATAGAGAAATTGAGTTCACAATTGACACCTTTCCGGATACTCGTCCGATATCTAAGGCGCCGTATAGGATGGCTCCGGCAGAATTGAAGGAACTAAAAGTGCAGCTACAAGAATTATTAGACCGGGGATACATTCGCCCAAGTGTATCTCCATAGGGAGCTCCAGTGCTGTTTGTAAAGAAGAAGGATGGAACGATGCGGCTATGCATCGATTACAGAGAACTGAATAAGGCAACCATCCGTAACAAGTATCCTTTGCCAAGGATAGATGATCTATTCGATCAGCTACAAGGGGCGACCATGTTTTCAAAAATTGATCTTCGCTCAGGATACCATCAGTTGAAGATCAGACCCGAAGATGTTCCTAAGTCAGCATTCCGTACAAGATACGGACATTATGAGTTTTTGGTCATGCCATTCGGCTTGACCAATGCTCCAGCAGCCTTTATGGATTTAATGAATAGAGTGTTTCGACCATTCTTAGACAAGTTTGTTGTTGTGTTCATCGATGACATCTTGATCTACTCAAAGGATAGGGAGACTCATGTCGAGCACTTGAGAGAAGTACTTCAGACGCTACGGGACAACCAGCTCTATGCAAAGCTAAGTAAGTGCGAGTTTTGGATGAACAGCGTGTCGTTCCTAGGACATGTTGTTTCGGCAGAAGGTGTTGCCGTTGACCCAAAGAAGATTGAGGCAGTTGTGGACTGGAAACAGCCTGCATCAGCTAGTGAAATACGGAGTTTCCTTGGTTTAGCCGGGTACTACCGTAGATTTGTGAAAGACTTTTCGAGAATTGCGTCGCCTTTGACTCGCCTAACTCAGAAGGGAGTCGTATTTAAGTGGACTGACGACTGTGGGAGTAGCTTCCAAGAACTCAAGCAGCGGCTCGTCACAGCTCCAATTTTAGCACTTCCGGAAGGCTCCGAGGGATTTCAGATCTACAGTGACGCATCGGGACTTGGATTAGGATGTGTTCTCATGCAACGTGGGAAGACAATATCTTATGCTTCGAGACAACTCAAACAGCATAAGAAGAATTACCCGACACATGATTTGGAACTGGCGGCGATTGTGTTCGCGTTGAAATTGTGGCGACACTATCTCTATGGTGTGTCCTGCGAGATCTTCACGGATCACAAAAGCCTGAAATACATATTCACACAAAAGGAATTGAATTTAAGGCAGCGGCGTTGGTTAGAATTGATCAAAGATTATGACTTGACAATCTCTTACACGCCGGGTAAAGGGAACGTGGTAGCTGATACCTTGAGTCGGAAATTTGTTGGATCCCTAACAATAGCAAAAGAGGTACTACGGGATCTTGAAGAGATGCGCATCGAGTTCAGAATCCGTCCGCAGAATGTACAGTTGGCTCAATTGCAGCTTGAGCCGAGTCTCCAGGGAAGGATTAAGATTGCTCAGAAGGATGACCCGTTTCTGCAGAAGATACGCGAGTTGATTCTAGCAGGAAAGGCGTCAGACTTTACCGTTGAAGATGACACTATTCGTGTCAAGGGAAGATTGTGCGTCCCTAAGGACGAGGATATCAGGAAGGAAATACTGATCGAGGCTCATTTCGTAAAGTATTCCTTGCATCCGGGAGGCACAAAAATGTATAAAGATCTACGCTCAACCTTTTGGTGGCATGGTATGAAGAAGGATGTGGCGCTATTTGTGTCACAATGCATGGATTGTCAGCGTGTGAAGGCCGAACACCAACGGCCAGGCGGAGAATTACAAAATTTGGCTATTCCACTGTGGAAGTGGGATAATATCTGCATGGATTTTATAGTCGGCTTGCCAAGAACTCAGAAGAGAAATGATGCGATTTGGGTTATCGTGGATAGATTAACCAAGTCGGCACATTTCATTCCAATAAAAGTTACATGGGGAGTAGAACGGTTGGCTCAGATTTACATAAATGAAATTGTTCGATTACATGGGGTGCCAGCTTCTATAGTATCGGATAGAGACGGAAGATTCTTGTCGCGATTTTGGATAAGTCTGCACTCGGCTATGGGCACAAAGTTAAACTTCGGTACGGCTTACCATCCGCAGACTGATGGTCAGACAGAGAGAGTAAACCAGATTCTTGAAGATATGTTGAGATTGTGCGTGCTCGATTCGAAGACAAATTGGGACGCACATCTCGCATTAGTAGAATTTGCCTATAACAACAGTTATCAGGCAAGTATCCAAATGGCCCCGTACGAAGCCTTATATGGACGGAAATGTCGATCACCGATATGCTGGGATGAAGTCGATGAACGGCAAGTGCTCGGACCAGAACTTGTGGAACAGGCCGTCGAGAGGGTTCGCTTAATTCGAGAAAGACTTAGAGTTGCTCAAAGTCGACAAAAGAGTTATGCGGATGTTCATCGACGACCTTTAGAATTCACAGCAGGCGATCATGTCTTCTTGAAGGTCACGCCCATGCGAGGTGTGATGCGGTTTGGGATGAAAGGAAAGTTAAGCCCGAGATTCGTCGGACCATTCGAGATTTTGGAGAAGGTAGCCTCAGTGGCTTATCGACTTGCACTACCTCCGGCTCTGGCTGATGTGAACGATATCTTCCATGTATCTCAACTTCGGAAGTACGTGCATGATCCAAGTCACGTAGTGAACTTCGACCAGCTGCAGCTGAGCGCTGACCTATCCTACACTGAAGAGCCTGTCCAAATTTTGGACAGGAAAGAGAAAGTTTTACGGAATCGGACAGTACCCCTGGTCAACGTGTTGTGGCGGAACCATGCTGTAGAGGAGTCGACATGGGAATTAGAGAAAGAGATGCGGGTGAAATACCCTTCGCTGTTTGATATTTTTGAGGTAGGACTTTTGCTTTAAGTTTCGAGGATGAAACTTTTTCTTAGTGGTATATTATGTAGTGTCCCGCTCCTAGCGGTTCACTATGTAAGGCTTGTGGCTTGGCTAACTCGGTCGGAACCGAGTATTGGGGAAACTTATCGTCGGTACCGAATCGATCACGGACAAGTGCATAAGAACCTTTCCAACTAATGGATTGGTTTCTCTTGAAATGCGTCCAAGAGTTTTCTCTGGATGTTTTGCTGCTGGTTTTGCTGCTTGGTTTTGATGGATGCTTTTTTGAATGATTTTCGATGATTTGATTCTTGCCCGTTTTCATCGATTTGCATAGCATTCATTCTTGAGAATTCTGAGAGAAGAGAACACAACGAGATGGATTATTAACCAAACTTTTGGTGCCAATGCAGACTGACGCGTGACGGAAGGCTAAGCGTGCAAGTGTTCCTCTCTCTCTCGACGATTCTCTAATTTGGTGAGTGTGGATCTCTGTGGTGGTATTGTCCCTCTCGCTATTTCTTCATGCCAACTAAATAATTGTCTTGCAACATCCGTTGATCGATATCAAGTTGCTAAATGCCACAAGTCAATACCACTAAGAAGCTAGAGATTGAACATTGAACATTGAAATGAATGCTAGTCCATAGAACATTGAAATGATTGCTAGTTCATAGAACATTGAAATGAATGCTAGTCCCTTGAACATTGAAATGAATCGATTACACTGTTAACAACAATTGAGATTATGCTTGTCCACTGAACATTGAATTGAGATTGAATTGATACCTAGAATGATGATGAAATGCTGCGAAATGAACAAGTTGTCTATTTACTTTCAAAACTACCATGCACTGTTTGCTTATCGAGTCGATCACGCATTCGCATGGTCATGGACAACTTGTGCACAAGGTTTGGTGGTGTGTTTCCTCGAATCGGTACTGGGGCGCCGGGACCGATTCGGCCTAGGAGGAAGCATTGGCGTGCTAATGGGAGCACGGGTATTGTGAGGCATCCTTAGGGGCTAGCTACCTACTTTGGAGTCATTGCATTACCTTGAAGTCCTATAAGGCAAAGAGATGTCCATATGGTTTAACAACGCCAGTGGCCATGTAGTCAGGATGCATGCTAATGATTATTTTATGCAGGGGCGGTAAGTATATTATTATTATCCTGTATCTTATGCAGGAAAGCTGGATTCGGCCAATGGTAAAGTAAACATGGTTTATTCCATGTTGCATTTATTGTGAATTACTCTGAATGTTGTCTGTCCCTAATAAGTTTATATCTTTAAAATGCTTGTCATTAATCAAATGTTGGTTTAGCTGAGTGGGCCAACGGGGCTCACCAGCGCATTGTTATAATGTGCTGACCCCTCCTCCACAGGTACTGGAGAAGGCTCAGGCGCACGTCCGAACTAAAGCTTTCTGAACTGCTGTTTCCTTTCAAGTTGTTTTTCCCTACAGACGCACAAAGTATTACGGAGATTTCAAAGATAGCTGCGTATATTTCAAAGTACTAAAGGGGCATGATGTATGGAACGGGAAATTATTTCATGGCAGCCTATCAGTTGTACTTCTTTTCATGAATCAATGTAGCCGAAATGGCATTTCAAATATTATCGAGAAAAGTTGTATTCTGACTACAATTATGAATAAATGAGTATTTCTTCTTCCTATATTGTGTTCCAATGTTTCCGTAACTGTGGCTTAATTTTAAATGTTTCAAATGATATGAATGTGCATGTTCTAGCCTTGTACAAGTGCAACTCCAGACTTGTACGGCATCACGCCTTAGCGAGGACGATCGATTCGGCGTGAATCGAAGCAAAACGAGCGATTTCCCGAATCGGGGCGTGACAAAGGGGACCTGCACTTCCTTCCGTACAATGCTTCGAACGGGGCCATCTGAATGCTAGCCTGGTAGCTGTTGTTATAGGAGAACTCTACTAGATGAAGGTAGTCCTTCCAAGATCCGCCAAAATCCAAGATACACGTCCGTAGCATATCTTCTAACGTCTGAATGGTTCTTTCTGATTGCCCGTCGGTTTGTGGATGATAAGCAGTACTGAATCTTAACTTGGTTCCCAAACTTTGGTACAAGCTCCGCCAAAAATGGGAAGTAAACCGCGTATCCCGATCTGATACTATACTAACTGGAACACCGTGCTGCCTTACTATCTGCTTCATGTACATTTCTGCTAACTGCTCAGTAGTCTGTCCAACTCGGAAGGGAAGGAAATGAGCGACCTTCGTGAGTCGATCTACTATTACCCAGACTGCATTCTTGCCAGCCGGGGATCTAGGTAGACCGGTCACGAAATCCATCATAATGTGCTCCCATTTCTATTCTGGGATAGGAAGCGGTTGTAGCAATCCTGCTGGTCTTTGTTGCTCGACTTTTACCTGCTGACATACCAGACACTTGGATACAAATCTCGCTATCTCTCTTTTCATGCCATTCCACCAAAAGTACTGCCTGATATCTCGATACATCTTCGTTCCTCCTGGATGAATGGAGTAAATAGAACTATGAGCTTCGGACATAACTTCTTGCCGAAGGTCTCCACTCGGTACACAGAGTCTGTTTCCAAACCTGAGCGTACCATCTTCATGAATCACTAACTCCTTCCTACGGCCTAATTCACACTCCGACCGCAACTTTTGAATCTGTGGATCTCCTACTTGTGCTGCCCTTATCCTCTCTACTAAGGTTGACTGAATCTGCATACCGGTCATTCTTCCTATATCCCTTGACAAAACTACTTCGATTTCCATACTCTGAAGGTCTTCTAAAATATGCTTCTGCGAGGTCAGGATAAAGGCACTGTCTCTCCTACTCAGTGCATCTGCAACTATATTCGCCTTGCCTGGATGATACTGAAGATCTAAGTCAAAATCCTTCAGTAGTTCTAACCATCTTCTTTGCCTCATGTTCAAATCTCGCTGCGTGAACACGTATTTCAAACTCTTATGATCAGTATAGATCTCTACCCAATCCCCGTACAAATAATGCCTCCACAACTTGAGTGAAAACACCACAGCTGCTAACTCCAAATCGTGAGTCGGGTAATTCTTCTCATGGTCTCGAAGCTGCCGAGACGCATATGCTATCACCTTTCCGTGCTGCATCAATACACATCCAAGACCCTTCCCAGATGCATCACAATATACTGTAAAGTCTCCCGCTCCTACCGAAAGCGTCAAGATCGGGGCTGAGATCAACCTCTTCTTCAATTCTTCAAATGATGCTTGACAGCTAGCTGACCAAACAAACTCTACATCCTTGTGCGTCAAACGCGTTAAGGGCGCAGAGATCTTGGCAAAGTCTGCCACGAACCTTCTGTAGTAACCAGCTAGTCCTAAGAAACTTCGCACATCTGCAACCGTCCCTGGGACTGGCCAATGCTCTACGGCCTCAATCTTCTTCGGATCCACTGACACTCCTGCCCCAGAAATTACATGCCCCAAGAACGAAATGTGATCTAACCAGAATTCACACTTGTCGAGCTTCGCATAAAGTTGATGCTCCCTCAATGTCTGCAAGATAGTCCTAAGATGTTTCTCATGCTCCTCTTCACTGCTGGAATAGACAAGAATGTCATCTATGAACACCACCACAAATTTATCCAAGTACGGCAGAAAGATGCGGTTCATTAAATCCATGAATACTGCGGGGGCATTGGTTAGTCCAAAGGGCATTACTAAAAACTCATAATGCCCGTATCTAGATCTGAATGCTGTCTTCGGTATGTCTTGCTCCCGGACTCTTACTTAATAGTATCCCGACCGAAGATCGATCTTGGAAAAGACGTTGGCCTTGCTCAACTGGTCAAACAGGTCATCAATCCTTGGTAGCGGGTACTTATTCTTCACTATTACTGCATTCAGCTTGCGGTAGTCGATGCACATCCTCGTCGACCCATCCTTCTTAGGAACTAGAATCACTGCCGCGGCCCAGGGCGATTTACTGTCTCGGATGAATCCCTTAGACTTTAACTCTTCCTCATGTTGATACAACTTATCCTGTTCTGACGGCGACATTCTGTTCTATCTCTCTGATTGGGGGTATCCCTGGGAGCTCATCAGGGAAGACGTCGATAAAATCTTCGACCACTCTCGGAATCTGTCCTGGCTCTGACACTGCTGCTGAGATGACGCCTCCGGCCTGATTCTTCAAGGTTCGAGTAAAGATGAACTGCTCCATCCCAGGAACGCTGAATATGACCCTACCTCCTCTACAATCAATTGTCGTATGACTGTCTCTCAACCAGTCCATGCCAAGAACGATATCAAAATTCCCAGTAGGGAATTCAATCAATGACGCGGGCAATAAATGCCCACACACCTCTACCGGACATGAAAAGCGCACCCTGCTAACTTCTACGAGCCCATTGCCGGTGAGTATATCCATCCTCTCCGGTAATGCCTCAAACTCTAATCCAATCCGTGTAGCATATTGAGCAGAGATGAATGAATGAGTAGCGCCTGAATCAAACAATGCTACAGCGGGAAATGAGGTGACGAGAATTTTACCTGCCACCACGTCACTAGACGCTAGAGCCTCTCCCAGGGTCAATGTGAGAGCCTGGCCCCGCGGAGCCCCTTGTTGCGGCCTTCCTCGACCATGCTGTTGCTGTCTCTGAGGGCCTCCGGCTTCCTGTGCCTGGCGAAACATCTGAGCCTGCGTTGGTAGACGCTGGGCTAGGGGCCTTACTGCTAATACTGGCCCTCCACTCGGGGTTTCCACTGGAGCTAGCAATGCTGGAAACTGCTGAGCTGGCCCTCCTGGCCTCTGTATCATAGGATAAGTGGAGATACGATGGTCTGAACTACTACACCTCAAGCATAAGCCATTCGCTGACTGACACACCTCCCTCGTGTGCCCTGTCTTCCCATAGAATGTACAGCCCTGGGGTGCTCCCTGACGCTGTTGCTGGTTCCTCGAATGCTGATGCCGAACTGGCGCTGTATTAGTTGACACGGCCGTCCTCCGCGGCGCTCCTGTATCATGAATACGTACACCGGGTGCTGGTGCCGATGTTCGCTGCATTGCTCCTCCTCCAACCTGGGAATGAGATCTCTTCTGACCTCCTGCCCTCGATGCCAACCTCTGCTGGGTAAGCTCGTGCCTCCGAGCGACCGTCAGAACAGCGTCAAACGTCTGGTAGTCGTGTTCTTCCATAAGCTGCAATAGTTCCAAATGAAGTCCCTGCTAGAACCTCATAGCTTTCTCTGGCTCCGTTGCCACCATTGCTGGTACAAAACGGCACAATCTGCAGAACTCTGCTGCATACCTATCTACGGTCTTGTCTGCTTGCTTGAGACTGATAAACTTCTGCTGGAGCTCATATCGAGCTACTACGCCAAAATACTTGGCCTTGAATCTGTCACTGAAGGTGGTCCAACGAACAGGGCGTCTTGTACCAACTTTTTCTGATGCCCACCAGTCGCGGGCAAGATCCTGCAGTACCAGTTTGACCTGATCAACCTTCTCATCGTCTGGAACCTTGGCTGCCACAAGAATGGCTTCGATGTCTTGAATCCATGCATCCGCAGTGATGGCATCCTCCGTGCCATCAAAATACCTCGGGTTCAAGCGACGGAACCTTCCTGATGCTCCCGAGTCAACCCCGGCACTCCTCTCAAGAGCTAACTAAATCCCTTGGTTCAGCAACACGTTCTGCTCCTGCTGCCGAGTCTGTTGCTGTTGGTTAGTGACAAGAAACCCCCGGATGATCTCCAGAAGTGCTACGACGTCTGGTACTGCCGTCACTGCTGGTGCTGCAGGAGTTTCAATAACCTACGGTTGTACTGCCTCTGGTTCCATTTCTGCTCGTGCCTGTACTGGAGAAGGTTCTCTTCCCTGTTGCTGCCCAGTCGAGCCATGCTCTTGCTGCTCTTCCTCATGGGCCTCACCCGCTACTGAGAATGAAGTACCCCTATAGAGAAGAATATAAGGTTATCAAGTCTGGACGAAAAAGATTTCGAGGATGCAAGTCAGGTTAGAGATTAAGGCAAGGACAGAGAATTCGAAACAGAATTTCAAGGGAAACAAGTTTTGATTGAGACTCCTAATAATTTGCAATACCCCACAAGTCTGAAAATCAGACCTGTATGGGCTACCACTAAAACCTTGTCACACCCCAGTACCGAAATACTGAGACGGACTAGGCCAGTTACACCATATGAGGTACGTAACGTCATACGACGATCGTGGCTATCGAGAGACTAGGGGGTACATGCTACAATCAAGTCTCCTATGGTCCCACAGAGTTCTATGTCTCAATCAATCGAATCACATCAGCAAATAAATGAACATTAAAGATAAAGCAGTAAGGCGTCCCCGACGCTTTATCAAAATGATCATGAGAGACTAGCTTTATAATTTAGCTATCTCGGAGAGTCAGGAGTACAAAATTATACACAGCTGCAGTCTGTTTAATTACAATTATGTACTGACACAAAATATTAAGTAATCCGGATAACAGGTGCCGGTGGATAAACGCCGCAAAAGTATAAGCAGGAGTGGTGGAGAAGAAACCCACTCGAGTCCCCGAACTGCCATACTCCTAGTTTGCACCATGGATGTCAGGGAGGAAGATCGTGTCCTCTGGCTCTGCTACGGGATCTGGCCAAACAAAACCAGCGGGGTCAGCCCCGAATAGCAAGTACCGCCAAAGGGGCACAAGAGTTAAGATTAAAAACCCAGTTAAATAGAATGATTGATAATAGTAATACTTATGCTACTATTATAGGGTAGCGCAACATCCTCGAACCCATATGGCACCCTTACAACCAAACAAGGACAAAAGGTGCCGCATGGAGTCGGGACGTGTCATACTCTATAACTTTCACATAAGTTCAAAGGTATAAACAATAAAATCTCCTGATCGTGACTTCGGTCGACAGCCTATCGTAGCACAATAACCAACCCAATAATCAAACAAGAACATGGGTTGGATCATGCACCATGATAGACCATGTTCCTCAGTCATTCACAGAAGTAGCACTTCACAACCAGAATAAGTCTTCCGTTCATAACTTCGGTCCACAGCCTGTCATAGTACGATAACCAACCCAACAATCAAACAAGAACATGGGTTGGATCACGTACCATGACAGTCCGCTTCCCTCAGTTATTCACGGAAGGTAATAGGATACAAGCAAGTCGTTTTTACGGCCAATCAAGTCTACGAGTTTCTAGTGGGACGAGGTTATCCTCGCATCATGTTATGTAGAAATCCTCAGATCGTATCCTTCCAGCAAGGCTAGCCAACCCAGGGGTTCGCGTAGACAGGTATGATTGAGCACAGGTCCCTCGTAAGGCCACCTTGCTAAAACATATAATATGTAGCAGGAATTAATCGGATACACTCATCCACTCGTTGCAGATGACACAGTATCCGTGAAGACCAGCCGGCGCGTCAAGACAGTATCTCAAGGCGGCTGGTGTAACACGATCTCGAGATTTTGCCCTCCCCATGCATCTAGTATATTTAGTTGCCTAATTTAACCCTAGGTGAATTCTTGGACTTTCATGCTGTGGCCTGCATGATTATCCTCCTAAAGTCGTACCTTAGTACGAGCACCCCAAAGAGGATTCATGTCAATCAGTATGTCAACATGTTCTACCCTCCTTAGTGTAATACATCATTGCAAATACGCCACGTGGAGTTACGAGTCTTTTGTCGAGCATGAACAAGAACTGGGACATTCAGGTACATGTATCAGGTAGGAACACTTTGTTTTCCGGGGCCACATTAGTGCTCATATCATGCTCGGGACAAAAGGCGTAAGGATATAAAATGGGCATATAATATATATATAATAATAATAATAATAATAATAAGGTAACAATATAGGGCACAAAAGTCCATACGGCTCAAGGGGAGTGAGTCCATGCGGCTGGGTCAATACCAGTTCATGCGGCTGGGACTGCACGCTCATGCGGCTCAGGGAGCCCAAGGCGCATGCGGCTGGAAAGGCGGGTTCATGCGGACGAAGGGGTGTCAGCTTATTCGGCTGCGAAGGGAGCAATCGCCAGGCGGCCGGGGTTCAACAGCATATGCGGCTAGGATCAAACGAAGTCCTATGCGGCTGAGCATGGGCGATACCTATGCGGCTGGATGATGGATGGACTTTATGCGGCTCAAAACAGTAGCGCATATGCGGCTGGGTGCAAAAGAACTCATGCGGCTGAAAGCTAGCTGCATGAAGTCCATGCGACTCAAGATAACAGGGGCTCATGTGGCTGAGTCTGAACAAGGCTATGCGGCTCAATTACTTGCCGCATGAAGATTCATGCGGTCAAGTACTCAAGCAAGTCTTATGCGGCTAGGAAGGACCTTCCATGCGGCTGAGCTCGAACGAGTCTCATGCGGCTGGAAAGGCCATGCGGCCAGAGACTTGCCGCATGAAGATTCATGCGGTCAAGTACTGCTCTTCTTCTCCACTTGTCCGAGAAGAGGAGCCAAGCAACCATGGCTTCCAAACTACACAAAACCTTCATTCGGAGCCCAAATCGGAACTTTCTTAGGTCAAAATAGGGTAGAACAAAATTCTCTACAACATGAAACCATCAAAACTTGAAAATAATAAAGTTTGCTAGATCAAAACCAAGAAGATCCGAAAATGGTTAAAACCTAGATCTACAAAAATTAAAGCTTCAAAATGGAAAACTTCAAGTTCTAAACTAGTATAGAATAAGAAGAAGAACATATTTTGACAAATAATTTTGTAAGAAAACATCAACAACATTTATGGATCCATCTCTTGAGCAAGTTGGTACTTGCCTTGGTTGGTGGAGGAAATATTTGGTTGGTGGAGGAAATAAATGAGAGGAGAGAGAATGGGTTATATATATAGATCTTGGACCCATGGGTTCATGATGAACCATTGGTGAACCAAGAATAGGTTACCCAAATGAGCCAAAACTATAGGCCTAAATGCAGAAAATAAATTAGGAAATAATATTTTGTCGAATATTTTTGGGAATGCATGAAGAAATATAGCATAATAAATATAGTAAAAATACAAGGTAAATACAATTTATCGGTTTACGTATTAAAATACGTATTCCAGGATCGGGGAGTGACATCTCTACCCTTCTTAGAAAAATTCCGTCCTCGGAATTCCAGCCAAGACAGAATAGTAAAATCAGGGCAAGCAAGGCACAATCATATATAAGTTAACTATCATAGCAGTTATTATCATACATCACAAAGTGCAAAACAAGCAGGTGCAGATAAGCATGGAATCGTGTCAATAAGGTGCAAAAATATACCTTATCAGTCAAACAAATACGGATACCGAGATCTGATCTCGTCCTCGCGCTCCCAGGTTGACTCTCCCGGAGAGTGATGGTTCCAAGAAACATGGACAAGGCTTATTGTCCGATTCTTGAGTACCTTCTCTCGCCAATTTGGTTGGTTGGCTGTGTGATATGTTGGTTGCTTATACAAATTTCTAACAATTGCAGGCTAGGCGAACGAGATGGAAACATACACAATCACTATGCTTATATTCATGATATGTCGAACCGTATCTGCTGTAGGGATACGGTACTGGGCACATTATGATTCAGTTGCTTTAATAACATATTTTACTGCTTTGAATAATGCCATGAAACTGATCCTAAGATAATAATAGAAAGATCACCAAATAAAGAAGTATGCTTCACTAGATTTACTTAGTGTTGGATTAGTCGAGTGGCTCTTGATCAGAACAATGGACGAAAGTACTAATCCCTTATTCGTTTGCTCGCAAGTTCAGGATAAGTTCGGCTCGGGGTGGGGCTTGGCTTAGACACGCCGAGGCGTGGAGTCCTTAGCGTTTCTAGGTGAGCTACCGCTTAGGCGTTCGGACTTGCAACATGAGATGTTCGGCCGAAGCCTACTTGTTGGCTATAAAGAGGCATAATATATGGAACAATGTAATCCTTTGTGAGCTAAAAAAATCATGAGCTTTGTAGCATATTGGCATTTTCAGTTGGACTACTCAAAGCCCTTATAATTATCAGTTTATTTATTAATAAAAGTGATTCTTATTGTATACTCTATTTCCTTCTGCTGCTTATGCTATTAATTTGAGATAAACTTACGTGAACCTATTATCTTGCCTTACACGAGCGTAACTCCAGGCTCGTGTGACATCATGCCCCAGCGTAGGATGATGATTCGGGTGAAATCTAGTGAGGACGATCAATTTTTTGGATTGGGCATGACAAATTGGTATCAGAGCCAGGTTCCATCCCTTGGATTGTAAATGAATCCCTTGACCCTCAGTTGCTTCACTATCGAAATCAGTTGACTCTAAGTTGTTTCCGCAACCGCATGGCTCATGGATCTACTCGATGCGATATTGGATGTTCCATTTAATAAATCTATATTAAGTTGTGTACGTCTGCCATAAGTATGTCATGACTATCACGCTATCTCCGAGTGCCATCGGTGAATGTTGGTTGCACGAAATGAAATGAGTTACAAAATGTTGGTTTTTTGAAGTGCAACAAGTTGTAAGTCGTTGGTTGCACGAAGTGCAATGAATATAAGAATGTTGGTCGCACGAAGTGCAATGAGATATGTATTATTGGTCACACAAATTACGAAGACTCACATGATGTTGGTTGTACGAAGTGCAACGAGTCAATATATGAGGCGATGCATGTTATGTGGCTAGGCGAAGGGATAGCAATATATTGAATGATTTGAGTAATGACCTTGAGTACCGGGAATGAGTTGTTGCACGAGTTACAACGAATGTGATTAGGAAATTGTGAAGCAATATGAACAAGTCAAGTTGGTTGTTAGTCGAACTTGAGCGAGCAAACTTGTAAGTTGGTCGAGTTGAATCGAGTTTCGAAGTAGGCAAACGTGTATGTTGGCCGTCTGTCATGTTGAGCCTTGAGTTAGCGAATGTTGCATTGTGATCGATATGATCATCAAGGCATGGTTAGCTTGAATGAATGTTAAACTTGAGTGAACGACAGTGCACGTTATCTAAGTTGTTGTACCAACTCGAGTAAGCGAATGCTAGAGCTGGGATCAAAAAATATTGCCATGGGATAGTTAACTTAAAATAGATGTTGGACTTATACGGAGTGTAATATCGAGTAGTAACTCGATTTTGAGTGGTATATGAAATACCACTTATGCGATCAACGTAGCAAAGCATCGTGTTATAAACGATAGGCCCGATTTCTGAGTAGTATATGTAATACCACTTAGTGAAAGCTATGTTGAACGGTTGGGTGACTTACAATAGATTGCGTCGAGACGATTGTGTCGGTTACGATAAGTTTGTCCTCAATGGATGGAGTAGTCCCAAGACCCAACTGGGAATGACTTGATAGAAGTCGATACAAGTATGCTTCGATGAATTGAGTTGAACAATTATGCACAAAGTCGTATCCATAGATGATACGTCGGACGAGAATTCGTTGAGTGTAAGTCGAACGATAGGCTGAGCATAGCAAAGGAATGTTGCGTTGAGGAAATAGTTGACTCAATCGGAATTGAGTTAAGTCGGTACAAAAATTGTTTGGAATGAGTTGGGTAGATACGAAGAGTCGTACGAACAAATTTGGGTTAGCGCAAAGAGTCGGTAGCACGATTTGGAAGTGCAATTTGCTAATATGAGAATGGATATAAGGAATTGAAAATCGTGTCACTCGGTAATGATAGTTAGCTACCATGGGAAAGATCTTGATACGTGCGAGACGTGATTCGTATTCAAATTTGGATAATAACAGTCATTGCAATAAATTAGAGTTTATGAGAAAGGAAGATGTTCAGGTTATGCATATCGACGACGGTATTGAGGCGTATCAGAGATGATGTGCAATAACTCGGAGATACTCTGATTGAATAAACAAAAATTATGTTGAGTATTGTTGTTGAATGAATAAGATGCAAGTTAAGTTGATGTCAGCTAGGATGATAACTGTAAATACAAACAACAGAATTCATGAGAAAGGAAGATAGTATGTACCTAAAATGCAAAATAAGTTATGCAAAGGTGATTGCTATATAAACATACTTGAGGATGTTGAAATGCGTCGAGCGAATGTGATGAGAATGGATTGATATATTACATGGATAAAAACAAAATTGTCTAGATTGTTTCGACGATAACCACAACGTTGACGTTCTTGTCTTGTGCGAGTGCAACTCCAGTCTTGTACATGTGTCATGACGAATTAGGATGATCATTGAGCGTGAGCACTGGTATGGTAATTCATGCCCAGCAGGGATGGTCAAACTTGCAAGGCATGGCACATTGGATTTTGACTTGTAGTTGTTTGCCATAAAATATAAAAGAACAGAACAATTATCGGAGGACCGGACCTTTACTTCACGTTACAAACTCGCTTGTAAAAAGAAAGCCTAGGGACAAAAACCTAGGTACAGCAGTCTAAGTACAAATGTTTATTTTAGATTCTGGGGGGTGACGATAGAGGCTCAGGAAGGCGACGGCAGCCCTGCCTTACTCCTTGGACGATCGGTATGCAACCTTGGCTCCTTGTGAAAAGATGGTTGGCGTTGATGAAGAAATGCTCTTCTTGCTCCTCTGTTGCTCTTCTGGCTTCTCTCTCTCTGTGTGTATTCTTTTTCTGACTATGGGGGGAAGTCTCTCTGTATATATGTATTTCTCTCTGATATTGTATATCTACAAGGGAATGGCACCTTGCTATTTATAATAGTGGGATATGATCATTAGGGTTGCCAATGATTAGCTCTTGGAGATGGTGGCGGCCCATAGATTGGTCAATCCAGGCCGTTCAGTTTTGATTGTGACGAATCTGAACCATCGGGTATAGATTACACCAAATCCTATTAGCAATTAATGCTGATTGGAATAAATCTTCCTCATAATGATCTTCTGATGTCTGCATATAAATTAGATCTATCCTTCTGCCACGTATCCCAGATCATTAGGATTTAACCCAATCTTTAATGGCAGCAAATCTGAGGAATTAATCGGTTTAGGACACGTGTCCTAGAAGCTGCTGGAGGGATCTGGACCGCATGACGAGTGAGCCGCATATGAATTTGGGCCGCATATGGTTAAGCCCATGTGTCAGGGTTGCCTGGGTAGTGGCCCTCACTTGAGCCCTCGAACCACAGGGGAGTAATCCTTGTGGGCCGTATAGGTACATATTCGCCTGAGCCGCATGGACATGATCCTCTTGAACCGCATGAGAAGTCCTCGCTCGAGCCGCATGAGGCTTTCTTGGCCTGAGCCGCATAGAACAAATTCACTCTGAACCGCATGAGAAGTTCTTTGCTCGAGCCGTATGAGGCTTTCTTGGCCTGAGCCGCATAGGACAGATTCATTCTGAACCGCATGAGAAGTTCTTTGCTCGAGCCGCATGAGGCTTTCTTGGCCTGAGCCGCATAGGGTTCATTCTGAACCGCATGAGAAGTGAGCCGCATACGAACGCCCACGTGGCAAGGCCACGTGGCATTTTTGTGTCAGAGATCTCTTTTCTCTTCCCTAGAGATTCATCATTATGACAGAGTCATAATTACCTGCTTTTGTGTCAGGGCTGTCAACTTTTCAGAGGGGTCAGCCGTCAAAGCAATTAATGCAGCATGAGTCGGGGGGGCACTGTCAGGCCACGTGTCTTCTGAGCCGCATAGAATGCCTCGGGCCGCATAGCTCCTTATGCCGCATGACTCTCCGAGCCGCATGGGCTTTCTGAGCCGCATGGAGTTCTTTGGCCGCATGAGTCATTTTCTTTAATATTTTCCATGCTTCTACAAGACCCCCTTCAAAGTTTTCAATTTACAAAATTGAAATACTTTGAATAAGAAGCATGGCTGGATATTCTTCTGGCTGCGTATGGATATCTTGGCCGCATGGAAAGTTCTGCCGCAGGGGCGTCTCAACCGCATGGGAATTTCTGCCTCCTGACCGTCTGAGTCGCATAGTTGCTATCAGCCGCATGGCCATTTGAACCGCATAAGCTCTTTTGCCACGTCATTATGCCATGCGTGTAGATCTTTTTGGGACAGGATCCCAAGAGCTCATTCTTTAAACGGCTGGTTTGGCTCGATAACCGAAGAGTTTGATCGCGTTTGTACGAGGCGTCGGTCCATAGTTCTCTGTCTATAAAATAGAAGGGCATTTGGACGGTCTTCTCTCTTAGACTATTCTTGACTCAGATTCTTGTCGTGTTTTCTTCCTCTGATCATCAGACAACAATGGCACCCAGGGCTTCTAAGGCTGTGAAGAAGGCTGTGGCGAGGAGTAAGAAATCGGCTTCGCCCTCGACTGTCGTGCCCCCCGTTCGTCTTGACGTTTGTATTGCCATCGAAGGTAAGGATTAGGTTATCGATTTGAAACCCTAGCAGAGCCTGCTTTTCTGCATGCTTCATGTACACGACTTTGACGTGAACTTCTCAAACTACATGGTCCACATACACGTCCCATGACTGAGCCGCATGACGATATACCCCATGTCTGAGCCGCATGAGACTTGTCTAGAACGAGCCGCATGAACATTTCTGACTGTTTTCATTTTCTTCGTCTTTGGTTCTCGCAGTATCTCAACCGAATGTTGAGACTGCGGCATCAGAGGAGCCGCAGCCTCTTGTCATCAGCCAGGGATCTCCCTCTGTTAAGGAGGAAGTGAAGAAAGAAGAACCTGCGCCTGAGGAGAACGGCAGCCCTCCAAATATCGAGACTGTTGAGGGTGACAGCGCTGGGAACCCTGTTTCTCCTATTCTGGACGAGGACGCTCTTCACTTGCATCCTTCATATGTGAGATGGTTGAGGGAATGGTATATGCGTTCATGTAACTAGGATGTAGGGGCTTCTAGTGGATGTCTGCCTGTAGTCTTTTATTTTGTTTCGCCTTTCTTCTTACCTTCATGAAGAACTCTTTTAACTTGCTTGCAATCGTGCGGATGTAACCGATTTCTGGATGGAATATATATTTGCTTCACTCTTTTGCTTTGTAATAATCCTCTTATTGGGACATTTTGCGTGGACCCATTGTCCCTAACGTATCCTGGTTTTGGATACGGGCAACAAGTTAAAAAGGAACCAACATACTTACTCAGAGGTACTGAGGACATGGTGAGCACGAGGGTTTCTTTGACGGGAGGGGTACATAGAACAACTCAGAGGTAATGAGGACATGGAAGTTCTATGTAGAGGGGTGATTTGTTTTTGGCGAAATTGAGACGACTTAGAGGTAACATCGACATGGTCGTTTTGGAAATTTGTGGATCCGTTACCCTTTTTGTACACTGGGAGTGCGGGTAGTGGATCTTGAGGGAGGAGCTCCTTCAGGAAGAAAGTTCAGAGGTATGGTCATACATAACTTTCCCCAAAGGAGTGACCGGGATGTAAGTTCAGAGGTACGAGCGGGTACATAACTTGATGAATCTAAAAAATGGTGAACATGAGTTCAGCGGTACCAGCGGGTACATGACTCTATAATCTGGGACATGGAGGATGTGAGTTCAGCGGTACCAGCGGGTACATGACTCAAAAATCTGGAAAATAGAGAATGTGAGTTCAGCGGTACCAGCGGGTACATGACTCGAAAATCTGACAAACTATGAGGGTGAGTTCAGGGGTATCAGCGGATACATGACTCAAAAATCTAGAAATTTATGGGGTGAGTTCAATGGTACCAGCGGGTACGTGACTCAATAATCTGGGATGTCGTTTAGACATAGTATTTCTTCAGGAACTTGCCGTTGACGGGCAACATGAGCAAGTCTCCATTTTGCTTAGCGAGGCGGTAAGCACCGTTGGAGAATACTGTCTCTATGATAAATGGGCCTTCCTATTTTGGCTGGAACTTGCTGGCGGTCTTGTGAGTCATGACCATTGGCCTCCGGACTGCCAGAACAAGATCGCCCACTTGGAATGTTCTGATTTTGACCTTCTTGTTGAAGGCTCCTGAGATACGTGCTTGGTACAGCTCGATCCTTTGCTGAGCTAGGAGGCGCTTTTCATCTAAGGCCTCTAACTCTTGTAGTCGACGTTGGTAGTTGTTATCCATCGTCAATTGATGAGTGAGGGCGACGCGGAGTGAGGGTATTTGAGTCTCTAATGGAAGAACTGCCTCACTCCCGTACACTAGGGAGAATGGCGTATTCCCGGTGGCTGTTCGAACTGTGGTACGATAAGCCCATAAGCATTCGCCGAGTTTCTCGTTCCAGTCACGTTTGTTGGAGGAGACAAACTTCTTGAGGAGTTTGATGATTGTTTTATTGAACGCCTCTGCTAACCCGTTTGCTGCCGGGTTGTACGGCGTCGAAACGATATTCTGAATACGGTGTTTATCGCAAAACCGATAGAATGCGTGGCTTACAAACTGCGGACCATTATCATGGATGATCCTTCGGAGAAGTCCAAAGCGGTAGATGACGTGATGCTTAAGGAAGCTGATCACGTTTGAAGTCTTGACTTCTGCGAGTGGGACAGCTTCTGCCTATTTGGAGAAGTAATCAGTGATCGCAAGTATGAAGCGATGTCCTCTGGAGGAAGGTGGGGTGATTGGACAAATGATATCCATTCCCCATGCTTCGAATGGCCAGGACGCCACTGTCGGATGTAGAAATTCGGATGGTTGGTGAATGAAGTCCGCGTGGACATTTTAGGCTTTGCATTTTCTAGCATAATCTATCGCATCTGCCACCATCATGGGCCAATAGTAGCCCATTCGGCGAAGGCGGTCTTGCAGTTTTGGGCCGGGCTGGTGGGCCCCGCAGACACCGTCGTGAGCTTCTCATACGGCTTCTTTGGCTTCTGTATTTGACAGACATCGAAGCAGTAATCCGTCGTGGGAGCGGCGATATAGCATTTTTGTCTCTGTATCGTAGAAGAATCTGAGAGAACGTCGTCTGATGGAAGTGGCTTCCTTTGGGTTTTCGGGCAGGATGTCGTAGACGACGAAGTCGATGAATGGTTGTCTCCAATCTGGGGCATCAACGATCGTGTGGGCGGAATAACTCGCCACGAATTGCACATTGTTCTTGGGACAGACCAGTTCATGGCCTATCACATCCACTGATTGGCGATCATAATTTGGGACTGCTAGGGAAGCGGCAAGACCAACTAGGGCATCGGCTTCAATATTTCGGAGTCTGGGGACGTGCTCGATGAAGAACCCCTCGAATGACGAGATGATATCGATCGCTATTTGGTGATAAGGGATCATGTCTTCGTGGCGGACTTCGTACAAGCCCGGATCTGATTGACGATTAGTTGGAAATTGTCGTATGCTTCAAGGTATTCTACCCCCAGCTCTCTTGCGAGTTGGAGGCCAATGACCAGAGCATTGTACTCGGCCATATTGTTAGAGCAGGGCTCGGTGAGGGAATAAGCGCGGTTAATCACCAATCCGGAGGGGGATATCAGCACTACCCCGACTCCGACGACTATATTGCCTTTAGGTCCGGTCCTTGAAGCACCGTCAAAGAACATTCGCCATATAGCCTCGTGGGATGTTGCATGCGAGTCGGCGACCTCGTCTGGGATCTCTTCATATATTCTGGAGGACTTCGAGCCTGGGTGGGCTGCTAAAAAGTCCGCCAGGGCTTGACCTTTGACTGCCTTATATGGGACAAAGATTATATGATAAGGGGACAGCAATATTGCCCATGTAGCGAGTCGAGAGCTAAGTGCCCCTGGTTTAGTCATGAGGACTCTGAGAGGGTTGACTCGTGAGATCACATGTATCGTTTGTCCGGTAATATAGTGCCGCGTTTTCTGAATGGCGAACACCAGGGCGAGGCATTCCTTCTCCACAGCGGTGTATCGGTGCTCTGGCCCAATCATCATTCGGCTGAGGTAATATATGGCCTGCTCGTGTCCTGCATCGTTGTTCTGTGCCAGCAAAGCCCCGAGGGAGTGTTTTATTGCTCGTACATAGAGCAGGAATGGTTTTCCAGGAACCGGGGCCACCAAAAATGGAGGATTTGACAAATATTCTTTGATGCTGTCGAAAGCACGCTGGCATTCCTCGTCCCATACGAATGAGACTCCTTTCTTCATGAGGTGCATGAACGGTCGACATCGCCCGGAGAGGTTGGAAATGAACCTTCTGATGTAAGCTAGCCTCCCTTGAAGGCCTCTGAGTTCGCGGTGATTTCTCGGAGGACCCATCTCCATGATTGCTTTTGTCTTCTCAGGGTCTACATGGATACCCTGTGCGGTGATGATGAAACCCAAGAACTTCCTGCTGGATATGCCCAAAAAAGACTTCGTAGGGTTCATTTTCAAATTGTGCGCTCGTATTAGGTCGAATACCGTCCTTAGATCCTGCAGATGGTCTCCCTTGCTACGGCTCTTAACGGCTATATCGTCAACGTAGCACTCCACTGTCTTACGTAAGTGGTCTCTGAAGATGATGCTCATGGCTCTTTGATATGTGGCACCGGCATTCTTTAAACCGAAAGGCATGACTGTGTAGCAGTATGTGCCAATTGGTGTTCGGAATGATGTATGCTTTTCGTCATCAGGAGACATTTTGATTTAGTTGTACCCCGAGAAGCCATCCATGAATGACATACGTTCGAAGCCGCAGGTATTGTCGATCATGATGTCTGTGATAGGAAGGAGGAATTCATCTTTGGGGCACACCTCGTTCAGGTTGCGAAAGTCGATGCAAATTCGAATCTTTCCATTCTTCTTGAGGACGGATACTATGTTGGCGACCCAATCGGGATATTACTCCTCACGAATGAAGCCGCTGGCTATCAGTTTGTTGACTTCGGCTTCAATCGCGTCCATGATGCCTGGACAGAAGCGTCGCTGTTGTTGTTTGACTGGCTTCGCATCTGGTCGAATGTTGAGTTTGTGAAGGACGATGTCGGGATTTAACCCTGGCATGTCTTCATAGCTCCAGGTGAATACATCAATGTACTCTCTGACAAGTTCTAGCAGCGACTCTCGTTCTTCGTCTGTTAGGCTTTTACTGATGAAAATCGGTTTCGGAGAAGATTCGCTGCCGAGGTCAACTTGTATAACCTCATCTTCAGTAGGAGGTTCTCTCAGTTCGAACCGCTTTTCCTATTGTGCATCCAATTGCTGGGCCCACGGCTCTAGCTCGAGGATCTCAGGAATGTCCTCGTCTTCCTCGTAAGCGTCGGCGAATGCCATGTTGACTGACATGACTTGTCTGAACACATCTCCGATGCTGGTATCTGAGTCGAAAGTTGGTGATCCGGTTGAATGTGACTGCCAGTCGCATTCTTCATCTGAACTTTCAGGGGTCGTAGTAGGCGTTACATACCCTAACCCGCATCGAGTTTTGTTATAGTAGTTCCGTGGTTTGCCCGCCGGGACTGGCGGCTTCAAAGGTAATCGTCGCCCAGTGCCGTAGTTCAATCCTGGCGTCGTCTCCAGATCATACCCCTGTTTCTGTATGAGATATTTGGATTGAGGGCTATAGAGATACAGAGGCAGTCTCCCGGCATCTGATCCGAGGTCGACTACTTCTATGGTGAGGGGATGCGGGTTGTTCGTCCGGCCGAAGATGATCGGATGATCTCCTCCCTCGAATATTCGGTAAGTATCTTCTACTGGAGTAAGCTGGATCGCGGTGTACACATTTGTCACCTGTGTGTGTAGGTGAGTGCCTATACCGTATTCCATAGCATACATTGTACATAGTTTATTGAGCTCGGTGTAGTTCAAAGATAACCCTTTATTGAGGAAGTAAGGTATCTTTTCTAGGGGGATTACATCATCTACGGAGGGAACATCAGTGTGGGCGGCCATATACTTGGCTAGCTTCGGTTCCTCTTCGGCTACCCCCTGTGTGAACGAAGACTGAGAAGACGACCTGGGAAGCTTAATTGTCAGTGGTTCAGTTGATGGAGCAGAACGTGGAGTTGTTGGCAGACTAGCGACCCCCAGTTTGGCATTTGATGTGGGGCAAGGAGTGGCTGGTTCGCTAGAAGTGTCAGACCTTGCATCGGGGTGACGACCCTTCTTGGGAAGGCGTATCGTCAGTGGCCTATCGGAGGAATTGAGCTTCTTCGTTTGACTGACTCTCGGCAGTCTGATTGTCAGTGGCCCCGTTGTGGGTCTCGGTACTTGGTCGGACCTTGGCAGCCGGATTATCATCTGCTCCTCCTGTGACGAGAGGCTGATCGCGTCCTTCTGCAGAGTGGCGGTAAGGGGTGCAGACTTGCCCGGTTTGCGAGCTTGGAGGTGGATCGTCAGGGGTCCTTCTGATCTCGTGGCCGTTTCGGTGCTAGCTTGTTTATTTCCTTCATCAAGGTGCCTTTTTGACTTTTCGTATAGGCAGGAGTCCGAGTAGTAGGATTCGACCCCTTTGAAGGGATCGATATCAGCAAATTCTGTCTTCACGAAGCCGTGTTTGTCGACATATTTGAAGCACTGGTGCAGCGTGGAAGGCACGATCATGTAATCGTGTATCCATGGGCACCCCAAGAGGATGTTATAAGAGGTATCTGCATCTATGACGTAGCAGGTGACTTCGGATTGGAGGTTGCCAATTTGACACTTCAGACGAATCTTCCCAATAGGGTAGCTCCTGCCCGAATTGAAACCGCTAATGGCGGTGCTTGTAGGCGTCAGACGATGCATCGGGATGCAGAGATGATGTAGCAGACCCTTCGGGATGATGCTTATGGAAGAGCCAGGATCTATGTGCATCCGATCCACCTTCACGTCGCCGATGTATCCCGTGTAGTATAGCGGGCGATCGTGTAGGTTGGTTTTGATGAGCATGTCTTGCGGAGTGAAGACGATGTTGGGCATTGCTCCCGTGCAGGCACTGTCTTGGAGCTCCACGGGTGATTCCTCCCCAGTGAGGTTGGATTGAGCCAGATAGACATCGGTATTTTGGAGTGCTTCGCTTAATGTAATACGAACGTCCTTGGAAAGCCTTAGGAGTTCGTACAGTGACAACTTAGCCGGTGTGTTAGCCAATTGTGCTAAGATGTCAAAGTTGTAGGGCCTCTCTTGCCCTTGGGCTGCTTCTTTTCGGATAGATTTGTCGAAGCGAGTCTCCTTCGGCCTAGGCTTATCGGTCGTCGAAGGCTGAGCCGGTCCCGGAGCATCAGTTGTAGTGGGTTGATGATTTTCAGCTGGATTGTCAACCATAGGTTGGGATTGCGCTCCGGACCGCGTGACGACGGCTGTAGCTTCCTCGTTGTCTGTCGAGATTGTGTGGCAGGTCCTGACTTTCCCACTTTTCTTTTTGTCGATGGTAGATGGTGTGGGCCGAGTCACTTCTGATACCAAGTCTGGATGGATCCACATGACCTTCCCTCGTGATGTGGTGAGGGGTACTAGCCCGGCAGCCTGATCTCGGGGAGGTGGAAGATTGGTAATCTCCATTGTCGCCAGAGGGACGGGGATCGCCCCGTCTTGAGTCTCCATTGGAGGGAAGCTGCCGAATTATACGGACACCATATTGGCCGCCACGGTTACCTCTTCGAAATCGATGGCCAGAGCGTTCGAATCGATGAGGTTCTGGATGTACCGTTTCAGCTGGTAGCAATCGTGTGTAGCATGATGAACATAGCGATGATAATGGCAGTATTTCGGATTCTCCATTTCTGCCGATCGCGGCTCCCGTCTTGGTAGAGGAAGCTGAATTCTGTCCCCTTGTATGAGCATATCCAAGATGGGCTTGACGTGACTGTCTTCGAAGGAGTAATCGATTTGCGGCCATTGTTTGTCTGCTGGCTTCGGCTCAGGTTTTTGTGCAGTATCGGCCACCATAGCCTGCTTTCCCTTGCTGTCCCGATTGTTAGAGGGGCTAAACCCATTATCGTTGTTAGGACGCCTGTCCTTGTTTTCTCCTTCCGAGATGTGCAATCCTAGTTGGAGAGTCTTCTTCAGTCGTTCTTAGGCGCTTGTGGCGCTGATGATGAATGTCTTCCAATTTTTGAATTGACTTTCGCTCATCCAGAGATTGATTGTTGGGAGCAGTCTCTTTTGGCAAATTTTAATTAAAGAGGAATCTGGATTTCCGGAGGGCAGCTTCATGGCGGTTTGGCGGAACCGCTCAATATAGTTCCTTGTTAATTCCTTCTCCCCTTGGACGACGTCCATGAGAGTGGACATGGTGACGTCCTGTTCTACTTCGTAGAATCTCTCCAAGAACAGGTGCTTGAAGCCGGCGAAGGAGTGGATGCAGTTGTCTGGCAGATTATGATACCAATCGAAGGCGACTCCTTCCAATGCCCCAATGAATAGTCGCGTGAGGATAGCATCATCATGGGGCAGATGTTCGGTGGTAACCTCGAAGTAAGTGATGTACCGACTTGCTGAGTTCTTGCCATCATATGGGTTGATATTGAACGGCTTATATTTTGGTGGGAATGGCACATCCCTCCATTCGGTGGGGTATGGTTGCCCTATTCTGAGATCTTGAGCGTTTTCTCGGGCATGGAACATGGCTCGGAGCTCCTGGACCTCTCTCCTTACTTTTCGAGTCTCATCTGTCGCGGTATAGGCTGTTATTTTGGGAGGATTATTGCCCAGGTTTGGTGCCGCTGAGTTCGAGTCCGCATTGACCGTGGGACCC
Source organism: Iris pallida (assembly GCA_029216955.1). Taxonomy (NCBI): domain Eukaryota; kingdom Viridiplantae; phylum Streptophyta; class Magnoliopsida; order Asparagales; family Iridaceae; genus Iris; species Iris pallida. The sequence continues at coordinate 3,497,856 of JANAVB010016199.1, read as the reverse complement.
GTGCTTGTTTGGCCAGGCGTTCCTCCTTGCAGAGTTGGAAGAGCAGCTTTGATCTCATCTACAGACTTGACCAAGGCCTGCAGTATAGCCTTCAAAGTGTCGATGCGTTGGCGATCGCTGGAACCACCTTGGTTGCTGTCCGTCATGAATACCGTCCTTACATGAGGAGTGATGGAAGGAACGGTGGAGGATGTGCCCTCCGAGTCATACCCATGCACCGAGAAGTCATCGGGGTAGGTGGAATTGTTCTCTTCGGGTTCGGACTCGGAGGGAACGGTATCCCCAGCCTCGGAGCTTGCTTCGTCATGGATATCCTCGGGGATATCAGCGTCTGTTGTACCTGATAGGAGAGTGGTTTCCCCGGGCTCGGCTCCTTGAAACATCGGATTGTTGTGTATGTTCGGAGGAGTGCTACCCCCAGTTCCCATGACCCCCAGCGATGTGGATGATGAATTTCCCATTGCAGCAGATTTTTGTTTTTGAACGGGTGTGTTGGAATACACCGGTAGAGGACAACCGTTTAGATGATAGTTTCTTAGCTGTAGTGGTTGATATCTTGGGACTGGAGATACTTGTCTTTTTCCCTCTCCCTTCGACGGGGATCTTTTGAGCGGAATTGCAGGAGACAACAGGAGGTGCCTCATCTTCTGAGTTCGGATGCTGTAGCCTTTGGAAGACAGACGGCCGATCTTCCGTCACTGCCGCGTTGCTGCAGCAGCAGTTGACGATGATTTGGGTGCAGTGATGCCCAAGTGGGGACTCTTTGCACGCCGAGGCTCCTTCTCTTTCCTTGCGCTTGTGGAGGATCACCTCACGCAGGTCAGAGGAACCACTTTGTCCTTTTGCCGCCGGGGGCTGGACTCGAGCGGTTCTATACAACTTCCCATCAGAGGCCCGTGTGATAATCAACGGGATGCCTCGATAGTTAGAGGTTGGGACAGCTGCCTGGGCTTGGTGAGCCCGTGCTGCCCTAGACTTCCTCCTTTTAGCACTTGCAGGTGCATAATAGGAGGAGTCCAAGTTGAACACCACAGAGTCTGGCTTATCATCCAGAGAACCATCAGAGTCAGGACCGCATGAGAGACGGTCGAAGACTGATCGAGAGAAGCGTGGAACGGTCGTTATGCGGCTAGAATTGGGTGCCGTGTAGGCTGTCTACATGCGGTTGTCTTCTGCCGTTGGATGAATTGTTTTTATGCGATTAGGAGTCACGACCGTACAGGCTGGCCGCATACGGTTGGCAATTGTAGCCGCATGGGTTTTCTGCAAGCGATTGAATTTCTTAGCCGCATGAGTTTCATCCATGTGGTTGGCAACTGTAGCCGCATAAGCTATGCAGCTGACAGATGTGGCCGCATGAGTTTTCTCCATGCGGCTGGCGGATGTTGCCGCATGAGTTTTCTTCCTGCGGCTAATACCCTTATGCGGCTCAGATCTCATAGAGTTCCCCTTTGCCCCTGCAAGTCCAGCATCATAGTGTTTTCTTCTGCCAGACTTGGGGACAGCAGAGTTGTCTATGGTCTGAAGTGGGGCCGCAGGAGAGTCTTTCTCGTCGTCTTAAACAACAGAGGGCGTCTCCGCAAGAGCTTCGGTAGGAACGAAGGATCGGGGTCTCCACTCCTTACGGGCCTTCTTTGTGCGGGCTCGCTTCTGGACCGGACCAGTGCTCTTGTCGGAGAGCATTTCTTCGAACGCCTGTTGGTCGAACCGGACGACCATCTTTTGTTGCGTGGAGCCAAGCTTGGCTGCATCCGATTGCGTCACCAACTCCTCAGCCGTGGAGAAGTTAGTCCCCAGCAGAGTCGTCATCGTGTTTGCCATGAAATATAAAAGAACAGAACAATTATCGGAGGATCGAACTTTTACTTCATGTTACAAACTCGCTTGTACAAAGAAAGCCTAGGGACGAAAACCTAGGTACAGCAGTCTAAGTACAATTGTTTATTTTAGATTCTGGGAGGTGACGATAGAGGCTCGGGCAGGCGACGGCAGCCCTGCCTTACTCCTTGGACGATCGGTATGCAGCCTTGGCTCCTTGTGAAAAGATGGTTGGCGTTGATGAAGAAATGCTCTTCTTGCTCCTCTGTTGCTCTTCTGGCTTCTCTCTCTCTCTGTGTGTATTCTTTTTCTGACTATGGGGGGAAGTCTCTCTGTATATACGTATTTCTCTCTGATATTGTATATCTACAAGGGAATGGCACCTTGCTATTTATAATAGTGGGATGTGATCATTAGGGTTGCCAATGATTAGCTCTTGGAGATGGCGGCGGCCCATAGATTGGTCAATCCAGGCCGTTCAGTTTTGATTGTGACGAATCCGAACCATCGAGTGTAGATTACACCAAATCCCATTAGCAATTAATGCTGATTGGAATAAATCTTCCTTATAATGATCTTCTGATGTCTGTGAATAAATTAGATCTATCCTTCTGCCACGTGTCCCAGATCATTGGGATTTGACCTAATCTTTAATGGCAGCAAATCTGAGGAATTAATCGGTTTAGGACACGTGTCCTAGAAGCTGTTGGGGGGATCTGGACCGCATGATGAGTGAGCCGCATATGAATTTGGGCCGCATATGGTTAAGCACACGTGTCAGGGTTGTCTGGGCAGTGGCCCTCACTTGAGCCCTCGAACCACAGGGGAGTAATCCTTGTGGGCCGCATAGATACATATCCGCCTGAGCCGCATGGACATGATCCTCTTAAACCGTATGAGAAGTCCTCGCTCGAGCCGCATGAGGCTTTCTTGGCCTGAGCCGCATAGGACAGATTCACTCTAAACCGCATGAGAAGTTCTTTGCTCGAGCCGTATGAGACTTTCTTGGCCTGAGCCGCATAGGACAGATTCACTCTGAACCGCATGAGAAGTGAGCCTCATACGAACGCCCATGTGGCAAGGCCACGTGGCATTTTTATGGCTCTCGGGGGATTTGTGTCAGAGATCTCTTTTCTCTTCCCTAGAGATTCACCATTATGACAGAGTCATAATTACCTGCTTTTGTGTCAGGGCTGTCAACTTTTCAGAGGGGTCAGCCGTCAAAGCAATTAATGCAGCATGGGTCGGAGGGCAGCACTGTCTGGCTACGTGTCTTCTGAGCTGCATGGAATGCCTCGGGCCGTATAGCTCCTTATGCCGCATGACTCCTGAGCCGCATGAGTTTTTTGAGCCGCATGGATCTTTTCTGGCCGCATGAGTCACTTTCTTTAGTATTTTCCATGCTTCTACAGTAGTTTGATACGAAGGTGAATTCGATGATTGTTGCGATGAGAATAGAGTGTATCGGATGTTAATCATGGGTAGATAGACTCGTACCTAAGGCGAATAAATATTGCTTGGTTAGTGATATTGTTGACGGTAGTACATGAGTGATTCGAGTAGTAACGGCACTTCAGGTGCACGTGGGCGGATAAATTATGGATCGATAAATTATGTCGGATTGGGTAAAGTCCTATAGGAATTGTCAAGAATTAATTTGGCTCCGAGATGGGATATAGCATGGTTCGTAGTAACTGTCCCTCGTTGATAATCTTCAATTATCGAGCGTAGCTTCGGAGCAGCTGACCCTAGAAGACTTGACCGCCAAATCAAAGAACAATATCGGAGACCGTAGGACGACCCTAATAAAGTTGCATATGGAATTGCGTCGAGGATAAATGATGATGTAGTACATGTTGAGGATAAGTCTAGGCGATCGGATATGCGTTACAAGATTTGTTAAAAACAGCCTTGGGCAAGATCGATAGAGAGGCTTTGATGATTGATCGAATAAGTATTCGAATGGTTCGCTAGTAAATGATCGAATAGATGTTGACGAACATACTTGGCATATCGATACTGGTAGGCGCTTACGAAAATCGTATTTTATATGAAAGCGAGAAAAGGGACACGACCCTAGGATTGTGTCGTAGATCGGTTCGAATAACAATTAGGCTATGTGTGTTGAGCGCACGATCTATGCTGCAAAACAAACAAGTTGAAATATAATTAAAATTTGGGTAAAGGATTCGTACTCGATCGAGAATCGAAGATGAACGTATCGTAAAGAGACCTTGGATCAGAAAGATTGTAGCCTTTGAGCATCGTAGACTCAAGTTGACCTCTTGTGTTGGAAGGACATGAGCACTATGTCTGGACAAGTTACCTAACGGGGGTAGCCCCAGACGCGATATGTGGATAGCTTTGAGAAGTAAAGAGTTGAGAGTTGCGAAACCATATGGTCATGATGAGACTTGGGCATGTTGAACTTAGTTCATGCCAATACGACAGGACCTTAGGAATTGCTACGATCGGATGTGCGATGACTTAACGCGATGGGTAGAATTAATGGCCCATACGAAACCTATGAAGTGTGTATGCGATTTATGAATCGCATCGTGTGCAGTGACTTTTGTCGGATAATCACGTACGCATCGAATATGCATATGTGATAGAATTTTGAGAACAAACATAAGAGATCAAGTCCGATCGAGAGTACGAGATGGCAAGTAATCGAGGATAAGAAGTACCTATTAGCTTTGTCCCGATATCCTACGATTGAGCTTGGCTAAAATGCATATATAGGTGGAATGCCTAAAATATGTGTATGATCCAAACTAAGTTATATGATTCAGACGATAGTGGTACGAGATCATGAAACGATCTAGAGAAACATGTGGATTGAGTGTTAGTTTTGGTTCGAGGACGAACCTTGCTTTGAGTGATATATTATGTAATGTCCCGCTTCGCACGGTGCATTATGATGAGTCATTGACTCGAAGAGTTGCGTTGATCCGACGAAGTATCAATGCAAATCGATACAAGAGTTACTTTGGCCTGAAAGAAAGCTTTAAGTCGATTCGAATTTATAAATCGAAGCGATGCAAGGCATAAGTCCGATTCAAAGAGATATTAATTTTAGTTGACTTCATGTGCAGGCTATACTTTTACGCTGAATTATAAGAGGCTGGCATTTTGCCTTATTTGTAATAGTGTCTATAAAACCAAAAACTTGCCTTGCAACGGACTGAGGCATGGGCACGGTAGGGCGAATAAGTCGAGCAGCTGAATGGAATGGCTAAGTCAGGAGAGTTAGCCATGCAACCAAGTTATGGAATCAAGCCGCATCAGCTTGGCAAAATAATAAGGCGTATCGGCTTAAGGTGGGCGGGTTCATGACTCTTCTCCCCTACTCCTTCATGCCTAATAAAATATATTCTTGTATGCATATGCTACTATCGAGTTAACGAGTATTGGCTCAAATCGAGTAAAGGTCTTAGTGTGTGTTAAACATTAAGATAAAATATTGAACATTGAACAATTGAAACGGCGTGCATCAACTGCAAGAGTCACGATAGGATATTGATGCTAGAACATGGAAAGACAATATCGAGATGTGCATCAAGTGCTCGACTCGGAAGAACATTAAACTCTAAGGAATAGAACACGGATATATGGTATCGAGGTATGCATCAAATGCACGACTCGAAGAAAATAGGATATATGTATCAAACACTACGCCAAAACATGCATTTTTCGACAGACGAAAACCATCGTAAATCACAGTAAACGACAGTTTTAATCCTCAGAACATTCGTCGTTAATAGCGCGTCCCAAAATTTAAACTACAGTTTCGGACTGTCATTTTATAGCTGAATAAAATGACAGTTTTTATCTATGAAATAAAAACGACGGACTAAAACTTTCAAATAAGATTTTAATTGGTCTGTCATTATTTTTACTTTTTCAACATGCATAGTCTGTCGTTTTTCTGGAAACATGATTAAAAAAAACTCCATTAATCCATATGAAATCTATTTAAACCTGTTTATCCTCTATATAAAACTAAAATACATCTGAAAATAAATTTTCATATAAACATCAACAATAATCAAAAGTGAGACAACTCAATCAAAATTGTATTAACTAATATATGTATCGAGGTTACATAGCAATATTACATCGAAAAACAAAAAGTAACTCCAATGTTACTAGCTCACAACGGTTTCATTCTCATGATGAACAAAAAGAAGATAATGTTATTGGATGCAATACAAAAAAAGTGCTTAAACTCTACAACATTTTCTATGTGGTCATTTTCTCCTCCAAAAATAAGCTATTTAGTCCATCATCATGGAAAAGGTGTTTGCATCAAAGTATTTCGTTGATGTTGTTCATGTTGAAGTCATCTTCATTGGTGTTGAATCCTTCACAAGTCTCATCATCGTCTCCTATTATGATATCATTGTAAGGAGAATAACTGAGCTGCACAATATCTCACCAAAAACGATAGCTGAATCAGGAAAACTAGCAGTTCAAATTCGTCACGAAGAATTTTGCGGTCAAATTCAAAGAAATATATAGAACAATCATGATAATTCAAAATTTAAAAGATGACAAATTCTTGGGGGGGGTGTTCTTGTCTTGATAATAACCCCCCCCCCCCCCTAAGAGTTAAAAGAAGATAACTTTTGAAATTCGCTCTAATTGTTTGGATGGTAAATAAGGGCGACACAGATTGTTATTAGTCTGCATAATAAGATGTCCCTGACTGCCTAGTTGTCAAGGTTGTATGTAATGTATTCTAATTAATGATATACTAGGACATGCCATAGACATGACATGGACACGACAAGATACAATAGGACACCACAAAGCATGTGTAATTTCTGTATTATTTTGTGTTTGTGTGCGTGTACGTGTGCAACATAGACACTTAGTGATACAAATACTCTATCAGCAAAGAATGGAATCATTTATTTACGAACTAAAACTAAACTGATTTAGTTCTACAAGATTATGTTCTCTTTCGGATGCAGGTAAAAAAATTATGAAGACACTTGTAAATTAGTAAAAGAAGTGATTTGGCCCAACCTAGACATGCGTCAAGACCAGAAACATCTAATAAGCATATCATACATGCTCCTATGGTAAGTTTAGTAGTCATACCAACCAAAAGAATTCATTAGATGTCTACTAAAACAAAAGTTTTCAGGTAATGCATGATATTAAATAGATACATAATACAAAGAGAGGAAAACACCGAGTAAGCTTTGTACATGATATTACATTGTATGTTATTACTTTCTAAACTTTATAAAGTTTCGAATGATGCAGTGATATGAAATGCATGCTTAGCTGATATTTTTGAGTATTAAAAACTTATACACAAGCCAATAGGAATCACTATATATATCTGATCTCCCATGATGCATGTTTTACTCATGAGAAAATATAAAATATTAAAGATATTATAAGAGTAAATATTGGGGAACAAATAGTAGAAGCAATAAACAGACAATATAATACATGAAAGTTTTCCATAGGGAGATACCCAAAAAAAACAAAGGAACATGTAAAAATTAAATGGTTTGCAAGACATGGTACAGAGTACTCAGGCCACAATGGTTTGCCCAAGCCACATTGATATGTACTGGATTCTCTCCTTTGGAAAAATTGTAGAGGGGAGAATTCTATAGAACCATTGAAATCAAATGGTTTACATGCTTTTACAATTTTATTATGCTTTAAACCCTTGTTGATTTGTCTTTTTCGTTCAATTTTTTTTTGCTGAATTGACCGGAAAAGAGACCCCCAATGTCGGTATTGGTCAGTATTGGGCGTATCGATATTAGCCATATCGGATCGGTATCGGTCGATACTGTAAACTATGGTGTTAATATAGCAGAAAGGATGAAAGGAGTACTGTAGCTGGCCCTAAACTTCTGGGATAAAAAGTTTTCTTGTTACACATATTTCTCTCATATATCAGCTTCCAATGATAAAAACAAAGTTCATGTTTTTTAACCATTTTCTCAAATTAAGGTGTAAACATCAGATACATTTATCAGGTACTAATTCTCATAAAACATATCTAGCTTTTATTCCCTTATTATTTATTACCCTCTTCTTTGCAGGAAAAAAACAATTATGGATAGTCTTCATATTTGCAAATAGTGTTTGTAGAAATAGCAAGGTTTCAATTATTGTTTCCTTACAAGTATATTGGAAAAAGGATATAGGTTCAAACAACTGTTTATATCAACTTATTAATCTAAGATTTTGAATAGAACTTACATAAGGACATGTTTACCATGCAGCTGCTCAGAATGATCATCTATCCAGGCAGGAAGATCACTATATTGTCTTATTTCTGGATCCAGTGTCTCCACATTTTGGTTTTAAAACTTCCCAATCCTTGTTTCATATACATTCCTTGCATCCAATAGAAGAACTTATCCTTGTTGTGTCGATGCTTGAGAGTACAAAGTTCCCCCTACTATCAATAAACTTTGGCATCAACCTTAGTATATTTATTTAGATAATTGCATTACAACAGAAAAGTATATGAATTTAAAGATCTTTTCTGAGCTTTCTCATGAGCCATGGCAACCTAATTATGATGGGATGAGGCTTGGATTATCCTCATGACATACATTTGAATATAAACTCATTCCGCGTTTGAAAGAAGTGAAACAAACACCTTAATATTTACCAGCACCTTGGAGAATAGAGTGGAACTCAGTTGCAGAAGTGTCTTCCCGCGTGGGAAATTTCTGGCAACTTCTGCAAGGGATCGAACCTGAAAGTAACTAGCTTATGCAACCATTTCAGAAATTATAAGTTTCAATGAAGAAGGCTTAAAGATAACGTGATGCATTATTAACTACGATGCAAAGTGCAGGAAGCAACCTCCATATAGAGATGTTAGGGGATAAATTCTAAATTGCAGTTAAAGCTGTAGCAAGTTGTAATGCAAACAATATTGAACTATTACTTCTTTCAGTTATCGCATTACCTAACATACTTGTGAATAAAATAACTGTTGTCCGAGCTCCATAGCCTAGTGGTAGTACAGCGGACACCCGGAGGGGCCGGCATGGTTCGAGTGCCCCCCACCCCCCTAAAAAAGTCTCGTATGTGCATGGGATTCATAAAAAATAACTGTTTGAAAAGGATCATTTTACATTAGTTGAAGAGATCCAAGAAATACATGATGCAATAATTAGTTACATTTTCCATCAGAGTATCCAAATGACACAAAATTAAAAATTTACTCTATAAAGCAAATATTAAACCTTTTTCTTTAATGGAACATAAGAAATAATGAAGAGATCCATGATCCATATTACCGATGTGACAAGTCTAACTTCCTTCAACTTATCTGAACTCTAATAATTGTGAAGATACAAGTTCACAAAAAAAAGAACTCTACTGTAGTGGAGCTTAAGATCAAAAGACTTCCATACTGAACCTAAACCTTGCACGGTTCGGTCAAGAAGAAAAGATTTCCTTATAATTGTAATACCGAACAATTAATATATTTTTTACTCTGATTGAGAAGGAAAAATAAGTTGGAAGGCCTCCGAAGGGAATATAGCATAGTCTTGCAGGAGTAAAGGAAGGTATTCTCATTGTACATCAAGGCATGTTTCTGTCCAGATTCAGATTTTGCAGTCCTATCATATCCTGGCTCATTGAAGTATGGTTTTTCATTCAAAACCACAGCTTGGATGGAGACCAGAACCTGTAGCATGGTTGACTTTACTGGATTCCACCTCTCACATCAATTGCCCGACCAGGTGTTTAGAAGGCTCAAACAAACCTTCGTACAAGCATACAAGTTGGGATTAAGACGAAGTCTACGAGAATGGTAGAGGGCTCTTTGCATAGAATATAGAAAAATCATCCATTATGAGTTCAGAAAGTTATACAGTAATTAGAGAAGTCAGCTTAGAATTTACATACTGGAGACGAATAGGGATAGTCAGTAGGAAAATGGAAGTCAAAGAAGAAGAGGCCATCATGGGAAGGAGTCCAAGCTGGGCCTATAATAACAGCTCTTAGAAGATCCATCCTTTCTTCATAAATTCTAACAATCTGTTCAAGATGAAAGCAACAAATATATCAGATTATTATTACCAGGAAAGTAAGCAAGAAAAATAAAACCCAGGACATATACAGCTCATACATGATAACTTTATTCGCAAGATGAGACTTTGATGCAACTTAATACTGAATCTAGATGGAGACTTTGATGCAAGAGTAATTGGAAACCAGTATTTCTATAGGATTTGAGGGTTAATTCTAGGCATCAGCAATGCAATTTGAAACTGAACCAGAAAGCTTTATAAAGAGGTATTGCTGATACTTCCTACTCTTAATTTGTAGAGTACGCTCATCTGAAGTTGAGGGAAATGACAGTGTCTTTTGCACCCAGGATAGCATTAATGTATTTGATTTTTGCCTTCCATCAGGAGTTGGTCTTGAAATATCCAGACAAGGGCTCAATGCTTACTTTATCTTCTCTTGTGGTGATTCAATATTTATCGGGACAACAGAGGCAAGACTTCCACTAAGAAGTGGCCCTTGCTCTCGTGTGCAGCAGTTCTCGTTGTGCAAAGAAATGTTGAGTGCATCTTATCCTCTCCCTGATTCTAATTCTCATGCCCACCATTCATCAATTACTCAGGTGTTTCAACTTCGTCATGGGCATATGTGGTATGGGCCATTTTGTTTTGATGCTCTTAAGCAAGGTTCACAGTATCGGTATCAGAATCAATATCGAACTATTCCTATGAGTATTGGTATCGGCAATATCGACACTTTCGGATTAGAGTGTCATATTTTTTGGTATCAAAAAACAAATCATTATTAATAAATTATTTACATTTAAAAACATATATTTTATACATTTAGGCATAATCTTAAGTATTTTCAGTATTATTTCTTAGTAGTTTTAAAATTAAATAAAATAGTAGTTACCCTTACTGATTGGTTTACATACAATGGATTAATTTTCTTCTTCTACATGCTTGTAGCACCCCGCTTTCGATAGGCGATGGACTTCATAATATGCTTGCGCCGAGTCGGATTGGCCGAGAACCTAGATGACCATCTGACTCGATCGCTAAGCTTGGTAAACGATAACACCTTGTATCGATCAAATCGATTTGGACGGACATTACGAGAATTGATCCAACTAATGGAACGACTTCTGTTGGAATAAGTCCTAGATGCAGCGGGCTACGTCTCGGCGAGTGAGCTCTATATAAGAGTCCCTTCGACGGGACCGGACCGCTGTATGGTTTTCTTGGAGCTTTTGTCGCTGGGTTTTGATGAAGTGCTTTCGTATCGTTTTTCTGGATGCAATTTATAAATTTCAAGCAAAGGGAAAAGAAGGAATTCTAACAAAGTGTTGGTGCCATTGCAGGAGCACGCGTAACTAAACTTGACGTTGCGAAGCGCTTCGACGATCGGCACGAGCAAAGTAATCGGTGGGTGATTCGGCCCCTTCTTTTCTACTCTGTCCCGCAAACTAATTCCTTGCCTCGAATTCATTCAAGTCGAACGATGCCAAGTTAATTGCATGCCAATCCACTAAGGTCAAAAACTCGAGAAAACATATCGATTTAGAGTAATCTACTCGAAAAAATACAAGTTTATCACATAAACCAGAAAGTTTAAGGTTCTAGTAAAAAGATAAACTATTTTGAGTGCTGCAAAATAATACGAAACGTCGATTATGGGTTATAATGCCTCGGACAATTTGGTGCCCATGGGATGCTAAATCGGTAGTACAGCTTGGAGAAAATGAATCGTTGTATGAGTTGAAAGAAATGATAATGTCGTTCAATACTATCCGCGCTATACAAAACTGTTTGCATATATAAACTGTTCACTCATTGGCATGGTCATGGACAGCTTATGCACAAGTTGACTTTCCTCGAATCAGTATCCGGGGCATCGGAATCGAATCGACCTAAGAGGAATGAATAATCGTGCTTCGGTACTGATGCATTGCGAGACCGTCAGTCAGGCTTGCAACCTAGACTGAACGGGCCGAAATGCCGTTGAGATAGTCCCACGTGATGTGTAACATCAATGACCGCGCATATAAGATAGTAGCATGCTCACCTATTGTCTTATGCAAGTGTAAATATTATCTCTGTTGTCATGCAGGGACGAGCACGGCCGTGGTAAGAAATATGATAAACTGCTAGGTTATACTGTATGCTTTATTACTCAAAGATGGCTATCGAATATGAACTGAATTCATTTAGTTCTAATAGAAAGACAACTCTAAAGCATGTCTACCCTAACAATCAGAGTCGGTTTAGACGAGTGGGTTCGTCTCTTCCACTTAGCAAGTGTGCTAATCCCCTCCCCCAATTTTCCCAGGTGCGATGGGCGCTTGAAACTAAACTGAAGCTGAAGTACGGAGAGGCATTTTGAAGCTCTTCCTATGCTGAAGTATTTTGAAGCCAATTCAACCGACGGCTTATGTATAAAAGGGCGAATGTATGGAACGGCAAGCGTTAGTTCAGGCAACTTGTCGAGTGTGTTTATTTCTATTTTCAATCAATGTAGCCGCAATGGCATCCAATGTAATTACGACTTGTACTTCGTTGCAAGCTTTGAAAGAAAAGTATTTTTATCTTCCTATACTGTGTCTTATATTCTGATGTGATTTGTGAAGTTTCAACTTGGCGTATTAATATGAAAAGCAATGCAACGTTTTTGCCTTGTACGAGTGCAATTCCAGACGCGTACGACATCACACCTTAGCGAGGACGATCGAATCGGCAAAGTAACACCGGGGACGAACGGTTTTTTGACTCGGGGCATGACAAATTGGTATCAAAGTACAGTTATGTTTCCTCGAATTTGCGAAAGATGTTTCATTGTTGGAATGTCCGTTGCGATGGCTCGATTGAATGCTTGTCGACATGCTGCATGAAATAAAAGTTCCATACAGGTAAGCCCGTAGATATTTTTGAAAAATACAAATGGGTTTACTCTGTTTTGTAGGAATGACTAAGAAAAGGAACAATATCGACACAACAACCCCAACCGTAGATAGTACATCGAGCACAAAGAGTGGCCCTAGCGAGACCACTATGGAGAAAATGCTACAGTTAATGGAACTGCAGCAGCAGCAGCTTCAAATGCAATTCAAAGCCTAATTTGATGCGCAGCAGAAGCAGATGAACGCCCTGACTCAGATTGTGAGCAGGATGGCGGGCGATACCAAGGCAACAAACGTGGTATCCGAGGAGAAGCAAGGTGATCAAGATGAAGACGAGGAAGAAGAAGCTCAACCGCAAATAAAAAATTCTTCTTCTTTGTTCAAGACAAAGGAGTTTTGCAAGATGAATCCACCTAAATTCAACGGCCGAGTAGAGCCTGATGTGATCGTGGGATAGCTTACGGAGATTGAGGACCTATTTAATCTACTTAGAATTGAAGGGTCCCAAAGGATAACATGTGCGGTGTTACAGCTGTAACTGAGGGCTTACGACTGGTGGGCAGCTAAGAAGCAGGAGATCTACGAAGCCGATACAGACGCCACGATTTCTTAAAAAATATTCAAGGAAGCTTTCCTCCAACAGTGCGTTCCTCGCGCCGTCCGTCGTCAAAAAGAAGACGAGTTCATGATGCTGCAACAGGGAAATATGTCTGTCGACGATTATGACTCGAGCTTCTCAAAGCTGGCGAAGTTTGCCGGCGCCTTCCTGTCCAACAAAGAAGCATGGTGTGAACGCTTCTAACAAGGCCTAAATGACGAACTACGAAGGGACGTCATGAATCAAAGGTGTCGAACATACCGTGAATCCTACAATGTCGCTCTCGATAATGAGCGTATCTTTGGCCGTATGTCGCAAAGAGGCATCCGTAACCACTTCAACAAACATCCTAACGACGCTGGGGGATCGGGAGTATCAACACGTCCGAACACATTTGATAACCGGGGCCATAGCGGATAACACTGCAGTAGATACGGTAGGCGTGGGCACCGAACCACCGATTGCGTAACAAGATCTTGCTTCAAGTGTGGCAAGGTAGGCCATATAGTTACATATTGCCCGTAAAAAGTTCCAAATCAACATAACCCACCAAGGAACATTCTGAATCAACACAAAGCGTCGATATTGCAAGGCGCAAATGCGGTGCCCGTCAATCCGTAGAATCAACGCCACGGAGCTCAAGGTCGAGTTTATGCCTTAACTCGGGATAAGGCGTTTACGTTCGATACAGTTGTAACAGGTATATTACTCTACAAAAATATACCTGCTCGAGTACTATTCGATTCGGGTGCGATGCATAGCTTTATATCTGCTGATTTTGCGAAAGAAAATAGAATAAACATGCAATCACTATATATGAATATTAGCGTTAGCACTCCGTCGGGAGTCGATATGCCTTCGAACTTCATTTGTAGAGATGGCCACATTTGCATCGGGGGAAGATATCTATCCTTGGATGTCGTCGTACTAGACATCAAAGAGTACAACATAATCCTGGGCATGGATTGGTTGGGCGCTTGTCATGCAACAATCGAGTGCGCGGAGAAGAGAGTGGTGTTTCGTCTTCCTGGCGAGACAGAGTTCTCATATTCGTGCGGTACGGTCTCGAAGACGGCGATGATGGTATCGGCAATCTCGGCGAGGCGTATGCTACGTTCCGGCTGAGCGGGATACTTGGCATCAGTTCGAGACACGCGGAAGGATAATACAAACACAATACAGACTGATGTTGTGGCAAATTTTCCCGACATTTTTCCTGACGAGATGCCCGAGATGCCGTCGGATCAAGAAATAGAGTTCAGCATCGACACCCTTTCGGATACACGGCCGATATCAAAGGTGCCTGTAACACCCAGTTTTTCAATTGAGGCTATTTTGGTCATTTTCAAAATTTTGGAATTATTTTGGGATTATTATATTTAATTATAATTAATGTGATTTTAGATAATTTTTGGTGATTTGTTTGGTGCTAGTTTTAGACTGTGACCCATGTGGACTAGGAGACTGTCCTATTAGCCAACCTAGGTCCAGACATCATGGTTAGGTTATGAAACCCTAGTGTGACTTTAGTTAGTCATTTCAAGTTAGTTAGAATTGGTTTGGGGCTAATCGGAGTTAGTTTGGTTTGAGAATGGCTTGAGTAGTCACAAGTCAAATCATGACTTAAACTAGATAGGACCCAACTAGCTAGCCAAAACCCTAAACCCTAGGCCTATGGCCAGCCACATAACAGCCCCTCCCCCTATTTATATCCTCCCAAATTTTAGGGCTAGCCTCTTTTCATTAGGGTTCATCAAGTTTTAGAAAGAGGTAAAGTTCCATCCTTACAAATTCATAGAAAATCCAAATTAGGTCCTTTTTCCTTCAAACAAATTCCAATAGGCTCTAAATATTATTCTCTTGCTGTTGGGATTGAGTTTTGACAGGGAGCACACAATTTGAGGAGTTTTGGTGCTTTGAAGAATCCTCTTCTTTGGAGCTTTTTGGAGCTTTGGACACCTATAGGTATAATCCCTATTAATGCTCCTAAAATTCTGTAAAAATCATTTCTAGGATGCCCTAACCCTAGCCAAACTGTAGGAATAGGGTTTCCTAAATTTTTGTGTCGATTCGTGTCCATTCTGGACACGTATCAGTGTGTGCTGCTAAGTGTTTGATGAAATGCCCCAATGGGCATTTCGTGTGATTTTTGGATTTCTGTTTGAATAGGAATTTACTATTAGGTCTCGCTTATCCATTTCTGTGCTTGGTGTCGTGTCTTAGTGTTGTGTCGAGTCCACACGGACACGCGAACATGTGGTTGCGCGTGTGCGTGCCCTGCTGCTCGGGCATGTTTGCGACTCGGACACGGCTCCTCGACACGCCAAAATTGGTCTGTAGCATGGGGCTATGACTGACACGAGGCTCGTCAAGTTTCATGAGTCCTCGTGTCGTGTCGGACACGTTCTTGGGTGTGCACGGGGAAGGTTGTGTGCATGCATGTGCAATGTGTGTTTGTTTATGTTAAAATGTATTTAAATGATTTTTAAATGTTGGTTCTTGATTATTTAGATCTTAAATACCTTGTTTAGATCTCTGTTACATTAAGTGACACATTTGTTTGGGTTTTTGAATGATGTTTGGGTTCGAAATTGTTAGAACAGTAAAGTAAATCTCTGATACCTGATATTGTCTTTTCCAGTTTTTTTTCAAACAGTTGAATTCCTATTTTCTGTTATATTTTTCTCAATGAATGTGAACCTACATGTCATATTATATGTTAGATAGGTATTGGCATTCGAATTTGGCTTGGGGATTGTGTTTATAGAATTTGACAGTTGTTGGTCCAACAATATGTGAGCTGTGTTCCTGTGTAAGAACAGGAATTAATGTAGTGTTGTTCTTTCTAATTTCAATTGCTCCATGTTACATTTAAGTTGTTCTTCACTGATTAAATCCTAATCTAGTTGCTCTTCGATTCATTCCATTTTCACTGTTTTGGGATTCACCTAATGATTATTCCAGTTTTTGTTCTTAAACTGTTGAGTGAAAGTAAACCTGGGAAATAGTTGTTTAAACTGAATTATTAGTGTTCAAATTCCTTTCTTTTGAATTGTTAAATTATGGTGAACTATTTTAGAGTTGGTCTCAAACCTGGGAACAGTTAATGTTGTTCCCTGTTGTTAACTGGGATGTGGTTGCCTTCCTGGGTTTGACTGTTTTCTGTTTTGAGTATTTTGACATTAGAAACTGTTTTACAGTTAACAGGGGGTTTGTTTTAATCTACTGCCACTGTTTAGAGGATAACCTGAGAATAGATTAGTATGCATTGTTCACTGTTGGATCTGAGTTTTAAATTCTAGAACCTGTTATCACATTGCCACTGTTTAGATGGAACCTGAGAATTTTTATCTATAATGATTAAGTTGTAACTGTAAACTGGTTCTCCTCATTTTGCAATATGATTCTCCATTACCTGAGAATGAAGGCCAATGGAATGACTAAATTGTTTGAACTGATTTGAATTTAATGTGAAACCTGGATTTGGACATTCTTCAAAAACCTGAGAAGTCTTTACTTGTATAACTGTTTTCTTCTTCCTCAAAAACCTGGAAATGAGTTGGGCTGTGAGTTGAATCCAGTTTCAGCAAAACCTGAGATTGGTTACTCAGTTAATACAAACCTGAGATTATTTTCTAGCCACTGAATTCTCTTCATTTATGCAATGTGATTCCTACAAAAATCTGAGAATGGTTTTGTTAAGTTGTAAATTGATTCTATGAATGAACTGCAAACTAAATTTTTATGATTGTGCAAACTGTTTTTGGGACTGTTGGGTATTTGGTTGTTGTAAATTGACTTCCCTTCCTTTCCCTTTTTCCTGTCATACTGTTTTGCCTATGATACTAACACACACACACATGCATTGTTCTCATAAGTTTCCCTCTCTAACTATGTGTATATATATATAAGCCTTGTTATATATATATCCAAGTTTCCCTATATATATGTGTATTGTATTTTAAATATATGTGTATATATGTGTGGGGTAGGCTATGTATATATATGGGTTGTCATGTCATGATGTATGGGTTATGTATTATAGATTATGGCATAGAGTATTGGGTGATAGTGTATAGATAGCCTATTGGTTATGTATAGGCATGGCTTGACATGGTATTGCCTAGATTAGTCTAGAAAGCCTGGAATAGTCTTGCTAGACATAGTTTAGACTAGTTTGACTTCTAGGGTTGATCAGAGTTGACCAAAGGTTGACTTTGGTCTAGATTGACCTAGATTCATGTAGAACGCATTGTAGTGCATATTATTTACCATTCTGGACTTGTTGTGACTTGTGCTGTTCAAATAGGAGCCAGACACCACTCCTCAGACAGTATTTTCATCTCGGACTTACAGTTAGCAGGCGAGTACATTCTATGATCTTTTCATACTTACCTAGATTATATTCTTGCTCTAGATTACTCTACATGATGTTGACACGTATCTTCACGGATTAGTATTACATGGATCCCTTCCTGAGATGTTATCCCTTTACGGGTGCATCGGGTATTTCATGTTCATGTACTTTATCATGTGCATCAGGTACTCCTTGTACTCGTACTAGTTCATGTTTTTACATGTTCTCATGTGCTTTCACGTGCCTCATGTACTACTCATTACATGAGTTCACGTATCTTAGTTGTATTCATGTGCTTATAACGTAACTTGAACGGATCCTTGTGTACTGGTTGGGGCGGGGTGAGTAGAATTGGTTATGTGAACACTATCCCCAGTAGCTGTATAAATGTGCCTCTTATTTGTATTCATGTGCCCCCAATCCGTTTACATAACCATTATGCTCTAAATCACGTAGCCACTTACAGTCTCTACTATCATGTATTTACTTTCAGTTACAAAATACCTCATGTTTACTCGTACTTCCTTTTCAGCACTTCCTGTATTTTACTCTATTGCATGATTTATACTCCTAACCTGCTATGAACTGTTTTGAGAGATATGTGCTCGTTCCCGTCCTGACTGGACCTGTTGAAAATTTTACAGTGAATGATGAGGCTCTGGTGTCTATCCCTCTTGGTGCAGCGTTAGACATCACTAGTGACTTGGACCTGCTAGCAGTTGGTGTTACTTTCATTAGTTTAGGATTATCTTACTATTTTGGGATTACTGTACTAGACTTTGAGATATTCTGAGATGTATTTATTTTAGTCACTTAGATTCTGGATTTGTATCTCTGTGATGTTACATTCCTGGTTGTTATCTATCTTATCTTTCTATCTCATTCCTGTTCTATCCTAGATGTGGTTGAGTTATATTGTGTTATGTCACCCCCATTCGGGGAGTATAACTGTATATTACCCTTATCTGTTAGATGTTATAACCTAGGACAGCGTTCTACCGCCGATGCTGCGGCGTAGGCTGGACGTACCCACGTCACGTGCCCTATTTCTAGGGTGCGGGTCGTGACAGTGCCTTACCGAATGGCTCCAGCAGAACTGAAGGAGCTGAAGGTGCAATTGCAAGAGTTGCTAGACCGTAAATTTATTCGCCCTAGCATCTCTCCATGGGGAGCTCCCGTACTGTTCGTGAAGAAGAAGGATGGGTCGATGCGGCTATGCATCGACTATCGGAAACTCAACAAGACGACCGTGCGGAACAAGTATCCTTTACCACGAATCGACGACTTGTTTGACCAACTACAAGGTGCGGCACTATTTTCAAAAATCGATCTTCGTTCAGGCTATCATCAGTTGAAGATCAAATCCGACGACGTATCGAAGTCTGCCTTCCGCACTCGATATGGTCATTACGAATTCCTAGTCATGCCGTTCGGTTTAACGAATGCCCCAACCGCGTTCATGGATTTGATAAACTGAGTCTTCCGACTGCAAATCGATAAATTTGTAGTCGTATTCATCGACGATATCCTTGTCTACTCAAAGAATCAAGAAGAGCATGCGGAACATTTGAAGACGGTACTGCAGATTCTGCGTGAAAATAAATTATACGTCAAGCAGAGTAAGTGCGAGTTCTGGATGAGTAGCATGACATTCCTCGGGCACGTAATCTATGTCAAAGGTGTCGCGATGGACCCAAAGAAGATTGATGCGGTGGTAGATTGGAAACGACCTGCCTCGGCTAGCGTATTCGGAGTTTCCTGGGCTTAGCGGGCTACTACCGTAGATTCGTGCGGGGCTTTTCAAAACTAGCGTCGCCTCTGACTCGCCTCACCCAGAAGTGAGTAGTATTTGAATAGAGTGACGATTATGAATCCAGCTTTCAAGAGTTGAAGCAACGGCTCGTCTCAGCTCTAATCATTGCACTTCCAGACGGTCCAGAAGGCTTTCAGATATTCAGCGACATATCGGGAACTGGCCTCGGGTGCATACTCATGCAGAGAGACAAAGTCATTTCCTACGCTTCACGGAAGTTGAAGCAGCACGACAAAAACTACCCGACGCACGACCTAGAATTGGCGGCGATCGTGTTTGCGTTGATACTCTGGCGGCACTACCTCTA
This sequence comes from Iris pallida, assembly GCA_029216955.1. Lineage (NCBI taxonomy): Eukaryota > Viridiplantae > Streptophyta > Magnoliopsida > Asparagales > Iridaceae > Iris > Iris pallida. The sequence continues at coordinate 3,478,054 of JANAVB010016199.1, read as the reverse complement.
TGGTGTGGCGTGCAGAATCACACAGATCATAAAGGCTTGAAATACTTGTTTACGCAACGAGAACTCAACCTACGACAGTGACGATGGCTCGAACTTATAAAAGATTACGAGTTAACGATCGAATATACGCCGGGCAAGGGAAACGTGGTGGCCGACACGCTTAGCAGAATGTTTATGGGAATACTAGCCATAAATAAGGAGATACGGCGAGACCTTGAAGCAATGCGTATCGAACTCGGAATTGAGTATCAACACCTGCACCTAGCTCAGTTGATGTTAGGATCGAGCCTGCTTAGCAAGATAATGACCGTACGGAAGGATGACTCATTCCTGAAGAAGATGCACGAGCTGATTTCAACAGGAAGGGCGACTGACTTTACGGAAGACGGAGATGGGACGATGCGACTAAAGGGAAGGCTCTGCATTCCTGAAACTGCCGAACTCAGAAAATAAATTCTGATGGAGGCACATTATGCGAAGTACTCGTTACATTCTGGAAGCACCGAGATGTACAAGGACTTGTGCACAAATTTTTGGAGGCATGGCATGGAGAAAAACGTGGCTACATTCGTGTCGCAGTGTATAGCATGTCATCAAGTGAAGGAGAAACACCAAAGGCCAGGCAGAAAGCTGCAGAACATCGCCATTCCCGAGTGGAAGTGGGACAATATCTCGATGGATTTCATTGTAGGATTTTTGAAGACGCCGCGGAGGAATGATACGATTTGGGTCATTGTTGATAGATTGACCAAGTTGACTCACTTCATCGTAATTAAAGTAGGATGGAGCATCGATCGGTTAGCACAAATCTACATCGACGAGATTGTTCGAATGCACGGAGTACCGGCCTCAATAATTTTGGACAGAGACAGGCGATTCCTATCGCATTTCTGGACGAGCCTACAAGCGGCAATGGGGACCAAACTGAACTTTAGTTCTACGTACCATCCTCAAACAAACGGTCAGACGGAGAGGTTAAATTAGATCTTAGAAGATATGTTGCGTCTGTGTGTGATCGACCTAAAGACAAGTTAGGATACGCATTTGCCGCTTGCGGAGTTTGCGTATAACAACAGTTATAAGTCGAGCATTCAAATGGCTCCATATGAAGTGCTCTACGGGTGGAAGTGTCGTTCGCCAATATGCTGGGATGAAGTCGGAGAACGGCAAGTGCTTGGACCAAAACTGGTGGAGCAGGTCGTCAAAAAGGTCCGTTTGATTCGAGATAGTCTCCGTATCGCGCAAAGTCGACAAAAGAGCTACGCAAATCTTCATCGATGACCGCTAGAGTTCTTGGTCGAGGACCATGTATTTCTGAAAGTAACGCCCATGTGCGATGTGATGCGGTTCGACGTTAAAGGCAAGTTGAGCACGAGATTTGTAGGCCCCTTCGAGATCATTGAGCAAGTTGCAACGGTTGCTTATCGGATCGCACTCCCTCCTGCCTTGGTTGATGTGCACGATGTTTTTTACGTTTCACAACTTCGAAAATACGTGCACGATCTAAGTCATGTGGTTAGCTTCGATCAATTGGAGCTACGTACTGACTTTTCTTACTCGGAGGAGCCTATTCAAATTTTGGACCGTAAGGAGAAGGTGCTACGAAATCGGTCGATGTCTTTAGTCCGCGTGCTTTGGCGAAACCATTCACTTGAAGAGTCGATGTGAGAGATGGAGGCGGAGATGAAAGAGAAATACCCTATATTGTTTGTCTAAATTAAGGTCAGACCCTTGTTCTTAAGTTTCGGGACAAAACTTTTTCTTAGTGGTATATTATGTAGTACCCCACTTTCGATAGGCGACGGACTTCATAATATGCATGCGCCGAGTCGAATCGGCCGGGAACTTAAATGGCCATCTGACTCGATCGCTAAGCTTGGAAACGATAACACCTTGCGGCATCGATCAAATCGATTTGGACGGACGTTACGAGAACCGATCCAACTAATGGAACAACTTCTGTTGGAATAAGTCCTAGATGCAGCGGGCTGTGTCTCGGCGAGTGAGCTCTATATAAGAGTCCCTTCGACAGGACCGGACCGCTGTATAGTTTTCTTGGAGCTTTTGTCGCTGGATTTTGATGAAGTGCTTTCGCGTCGTTTTCCTGGATGCAATTTACAAATTTCGAGCCAGGGGAAAAGAAGGAATTCTAACAAAGTATTGGTGCCATTGCAGGAGCTCGCGTAACTAAAGCTTGACGTTGCAAAGCACTTCGACGATCGGCACGAGCAAAGTAATCGGTGGGTGATTCGGCTCCTTCTTTTCTACTCTATCCCGCAAACTAATTCCTTGCCTCGAATTCATTCAAGTCGAACGATGCCAAGTTAATTGCATGCCGATCCACTAAGGTCAAGAACTTAGGAAAAACGTATCGATTTAGAGTAATCTACTCTGAAAAATACAAGTTTATCACATAGACCAGAAAGTTTAATGTTCTAGTAAAAAGATAGACTATTTCAAGTGCTACAAAATAATATGAAATGTCGATTATGGGTTATGATGCCTCGGACAATTTGGTGCCTACGGGATGCTAAATCGGGAGTACGGCTTGGGGAAAATGAATAGTTGCATGAGTTGGAAGAAATGATAATGCCGTTCAATACTGTCCGTGCTATACAAAACTGTTTGCATATATAAACTGTTCACGTATTGGCATGGTCATGGACAGCTTGTGCACAAGTTGATTTTCCTCGAATCGGTATCCGGGGCATCGGAATCGAATCGACCTAGGGAGAATGAATAATCGTGCTTCGGCACTGATGCTTTGCTGGACCGTCAGTCAGGCTTGTAACCTAGACTGAACAGGCCAAAATGCCGTTGAGATAGTCCCACGTGATGTGTAACATCAATGATCGCGCATATAAGATAGTAGCATGCTCACCTATTGTCTTATACAGGTGTAAATATTATCTCTGTTTTCATGCAGGGACGAGCACGGCCGTGGTAAGAAATATGATAAATTGCTAGGTTATACTGTATGCTTTATTACTCAAAGATGGATATCGAATATGAACTGAATTCATTTAGTTCTAATAGAAAGACAACTCTAAAGCATGCCTACCCTAACAATCAGAGTCGGTTTAGACGAGTGGGTTCGTCTCATCCACTTAGCAAATGTGCTAATCCCCTCCCTTAATTTCCCCAGGTGCGACGGGCGCTCCAAACTAAACTGAAGCTGAAGTGCGAAGAGGCGTTTTGAAGCTCTTCCTATGCTGAAGTATTTTGAAGCCAATTCAGTCGACGGCTTATGTATAAAGGGGCAAATGTATGGAACGGCAAGCGTTAGTTCAGGCAACTTATCGAGTGTAGCCGCAACGTCATCCAATGTAGCCGTAACGTCATCCAATGTAATTACGACTTGCACTTCGTTGCAAGCTATGAAAGAAAAGCATTTATATCTTCCTATACTGCGTCTTATATTCTGATGTGATTGTGTAGTTTCAACTTGGCATATTAATATAAAAAGCAACGTAACGTTCTTGTCTTGTACGAGTGCAATTCCAGACTCGTACCACATCACGCCTTAGCGAGGACGATCGAATCGGCAAAGTAACACCGGGGATGAACGGTTTATCGACTCGGGGCGTGACATTTACAACCTTATTATGCTTTAAACCCTTGATGATTTGTATTTTTTATTTAATTTTATTTTCCGAATTGACGAATAAGAGACCCGCAATGTTGGTATCTGTCAGTATCGGGTATCGGTCGGCATCGGATCGGGATACGACAAACCGTATCGGTATCGGCCATTTTTAAACCATGCTCTTAAGGATGAGCCAGTACAAATTTTCATCCGTTTGTGGTACATCATGAAAGTGAAAGAGAGAGTTGGCCCCGATGATTTTTACTGTCCTACCTTTGATTATTTGGCATCTAGGGTACTGGTTGTATCTCGAGACCATCCTGATGTGTGGAGGTACTTGTAATCTTTCAGATGACTTACTGTGTAATCTTATGATATGCCAAATGTTAAAAGTGAAGTAGAAAGAAGTTATTATGTAATTTTATGCTATGTTGTACTACTTGTTTTCCTATAAATGAAAAAAAGATGGATCTTCTTGATCCCATCCCCTTTCCTCAAAAAGAAGGAAAATCTTATGTTGTGCAAGTAACATCCTTTGCATTGTCTTTGGCTGGCATGAAACTTAGAGCAACAATGTTTCTGTTGTTAATTGTATAAATCTGGTGTGCTATAATATATCTTATATTTATTCCCTCATCTCCTCATTTACTTGATGTTTGTGGTTAGTTTCAGATGAGTATGCTATTTAGTCTATGTGATGGGGAGAGTTATGTCACCTTTTTTTTAAAGTTTGTGTGAGAAACTTTCCTTGAGATCAAATGAGTAGTTTAGCTTTGAAATTTTAGGACTAATAGATTCATGTTCGCCTTTTAGTTGAGAATTACTCTATTCTAGTCTTCTGATGCTAGCATCTTTTTACAGATATATTGCATTTTAGATGCTCTACTAGACTAACTTTGTTTTCTCTGACAGGAGACTTAGCTATAGCCAATTAATGTTTTGAAATTGTAGCTGCAATCATTAAGGTTAGCTAATTTCAACTCTGTTATCTTCTAAGGATCATTATTTTACTCTGATATAAACTTAGATTTTTTGTCAATCAAATCAGAATGAAGTTGTAATAGAGTCAAACTCTTATCTATGGCCTATAATAACAGCTCTTAGAAGACCCATCCTTTCTTTATAAACTCTAACAAAAGTAGTCTATGTTCAAGATGAAAGCAACAAACATATCAGATTATTATTACCAGGAAAGTAAGCAAGAAAAATAAAACCCAGAACATATGTAGCTCGTACATGGTTACTTTATTTGCAAGGAACAATGTAGAATATACCTACTATAACTTGGTTTAAGACTGACTGCTAATTTAGAATTCCAATGATAATGAAATGACATATGCAACTGTAGGCCTTAAAAATGAAAGTCACGCTGAGTTGATCAGAACTGAGTCTCAAAGTCACGCAGAAGTGATCAGGACAAATGTTTAAAAGTCACGCTAGTGACAGCTCATCATTTGTCAAAAATTTCATTATGACTGACAGCACGACAGTCGAAGAATGTCTCCTCGTATGCCACGTATTCACATAACTCGAGAGATCACAGTCGACTATTGCGTGACTTTTGAAATCTTCTTCAGCAAGACTCAGCCTTCACCAAGTTGGCGTACCAAAAGAGCTTCTTGTCATTTAATGCGACTGACAAAACAATCACTGTCAGAGATTTTGTGTCAGTCGAGGCACATCGAATCAAGACAGCTGGCAGTTCTGCCTCAAGCTTGCGTGGATTTTGAGCCTTCTGGCTCAAGTCTGCGTGCATTTTGAACTTATATGTTCCTTCCTCAAGTCTGCGTGTATTTTGAGCATTTTACCTCAAGTTTGCGTGGATTCTGAAGTTTCATGCCCCACATCTGCGTGGATTTTTGAAGCTTTCTACCCCAAGTCTGCGTGGATTGTGAAGCTTTTTGCCCCAAGTCTGCGTGGATTCCGAAGCTTCTTGCCCCAAGTTTGCGTAGATTTTGAAGCTTTCTTACCCAAGTCTGCGTGGATTTCGTCTTCAACAAGTCTGCGTGGATTTCATCAAATTGGAGTACGTGGCAGCCATGCCACTGATCTTTCGCCTGCGTGTCCTGTAACTTGCACACGACTCATGCATGATTGCCATGTGTCCAACAGTTACAGGCCACGTCTAGTAACTGCTCACAACCTTGCGTATGCTAAATCCTGCATGATTTTCAACTAGGCACAGGTTGTGAAGACAGTTATCCTTTCAGTTATTTTTGACTCTATAAATAGAGTTCTTTTTCTCATTCATGGTACAGATACATAGTTATCTAACTTACTGTCAAAATTTTGAGAGCTTTTCTTCTTCGCATAGTCCAAGGGATAAAGCGATCGTCTTCTAGATCGGATTCCTACAGTTGTAATTTTCCCAGAAACACAATAAATAAAGTGAATTTATTTATGGAAAACAAATTGGCGACTCTGTTGGGGAAAACCATCTCCTCTTCTGAGATGGCAACAACTCAATGCGATACTTCGTCAATCGGCTCGACGAAGAAGGTGATGACGATCCAATTCGATCAACTCGCCAATGAAGAAATGCAGCGGGCTAAGAGTGGCAAGCCCACTTCAGCCTCCATCATCACTGCCAAGTCGAAGGGACACTCTATGTCCCTAAGAATCAGTTGGTAGCCAATGGTGAAGTCTCTGCCACAGTGTCTACTCCTAACACTGGCAAGAACTCTACTGCAAGCACGCACACTCTTGTGCGCTCGAAGATGACAGCAATCAAAGGTCACGCTGACAGTACTGGCTCCTTAGCCAAATCTGTTCCAGCGTGCAAATTCAATTCTAAAAGTCACGCTGACAGTATTGGCTCCTTAGCCAAATCTGTTCCAGCGTGTAATCTCACATTCAAAAATCATGCTGACAGCACTGGCTCCTTAGCCAAATCTGTTCTAGCGTGTATTTCCAAAATCAAAAGTCACGCTGACAGCACTGGCTCCTTAGCCAAATCTGTTCTAGCGTGTATTTCTAAAATCAAAAGTCATGCTGACAGTACTGGTTCTTTAACCAAGTCTGTTTCAGCGTGTATTTCATCTAAGAAGAATAACTCTTTAGCTATCTCTTCTTCTGTGCCAAGTTCTACTAGAACTGGGGGTGGTCTTCCACACAAAGTCCCTTCGAAAAGAGATAATTCTTTAGTTGTTTCTTCTGTTCCTGTAGTTTTTACTTCAGGAACAGCTTTGACTGACAATTTTGTTAGTCAAAGAAAAGGAGATAGTCTTTTGACTACTCTTCCTTCTAGACATTCTATATCTCAAAACTTGAATAAGTCTAAGAAGAAACATTCTTTAATGTCTTCTTCTACGACTTCTTCGAATTGGGCACAGAATTTGTCTAGAAAAGGTCTGTTACCAACTCCTAATCAAGGGGGTGGTTCAACTCTTCCTTCTCTGCAAATATCCAGATCAATGGAAGGAAAACTCCAAGTTTCAAAAACCAATGTGTTACCTCCAACTGATCTAAGAACAAAACTTAATCAAACCCGTTTGGGAAGCACTTCTGGTGTTAAGAAACCACACCAATCGGAAATGAAGATAAAGGATCCGGATGCAGAGTATGCTAGAAATTATGTGGCTCATATTAATCACTCCCTATATAATCAAGAGCCATCAAGACCCAAGAACCAGAAATATATTCCTAAAAATACACAAAGAGTGTTCTCTGATCTACCTCAATCTTCACAGATAGATCTACGGGAACACCTTCAACAGAAGAGAAGGAATAATTCTATGACAATGGATCATGCTGAATGTGACTTCCAGCCAAGAGTCATAATTCAATACAGATGTCAATCGATGGTTTAGGACTATGTTGATCATGAATGTGATTTTCAGCCGAGAGTCACAATACAATGTAGATGTCAAACAAAATGATAATCTGTCTTCAATCGGATTCAGTGTGAACCTATGCCTGATGAAGATGAGCCTTTGTTTGCTTCTGTCAACATGACCTCTCGGGATACTGGGGGTAGAGCTGATAGTCCAGATGGAGTATATAGAGGCACAAGAGCAAGAGTCCTGGCCTCTAGTCAAAGAACTTTGATTTCTGAAGATGATTCTGAATTCCTTGGAGAATCTAACTTCCCACCTCTTCCTACTGGGGGTAGTTCTCCTATAATTGACTTTGATGCACAAAGCAATGATTCAGAACAAACAACATCCACCAGTTCATCAATAATCCCTCGTACAGTCACGACTTATATGGTTGATGGGAATACTGATGAACCTTCTTCTTCCTTGACTCCTCAAGAATAAAGGATTGCTTCTTTGGAACAGCAAATGAAGTCTATGGCTGATACTATGAAGTCGATGTATGAACTCATGGCAACTCAGATACAAAATCGACAGACTGTACCAGATGCCATACCAATTGATACTGGTGTAATACAAGTTCCTCCAGTAGTACAATCCAATACTCCTGGACCAGCTCAAACAAATCCTAGTCTTTCTGGAGCTGGGGGTAGTGCTTATAATGCTGTTCCTCCTCCCAACTATTCTCTACAAGCTACAACTCCACAATCTTCCGGAGTTGTCACTGAAGAATTGAAGAATCTCAAAACTCAATTCGAGGCATTTAAACAGAAAGATGGTTTACAAAGATTAGGCATCAAACAACCTTATCCGATAGAATGGAAGCAAGTATCGTATCCTCCTAAATACAAGCCTCCTACTATCTCATTCTATGATGGAACCACTTCTCCAAGTCAGTTTATTAATCACTTTGAAGTGATAACTGACCAGTTGCAACCAAGCGACGCCCTCCTTACTCGGGTGTTTGTTGGATGTCTCAAGGAAACGACTTATGAATGGTACAGAAGTCTCCCAGATGGGTGTATTACCTCATTTGCCGGTTTCAAACAGATGTTTCTTGAACGGTTCTATGAAGGGCTCAATGACATGACTATGTCTGCTCTTATTAGAATCAAGCAGAAAAATAATGAAACTACAGAGGATTTCATTGAACGGTTTCGAAGAGAAGCTCTGAAGATGCCTCTTGGAACTCCAGATGCTGTCACCATCAACACATGCAAATCAAACTTGTTGCCAATAATCAGCATATGGACAGGATCTACTCAATTTCAAGATTGGCCTTCCTTCATAGTCAGTGCCAAGGCCGCAGAAATTAGTGCTGAAACCTTCAAAGGTTTAGGAGTGCAGATGACTCCCAAAGAAACAGGTCAAGGTACTAACAATAATGCTAAAAATAATGCTCGCAAGGGAAAAGAAACTCTTGAAGTTAATCTTCAGAGCAAAGATGCATTAACTATTCAAACTTCTCCTACCTCTACAACTCAACAACCAAGAACACCTCGTCCCAAAGAATAATACTCTTTCGATGATGACGATGTCCTTGGTATCTTTGAATGTCTGCTGAAAGGTAATAAAATACAATTACCTGAAATCAAGAAACCTGATGAAGCTGGAAAGATAGATCATCCTAAATACTATCCATACCACAGAATGCTAGGTCATACAATTCGTACATGTTATGTACTGAAAGGAAAGATCCAAGAAATAATTAAATCTGGAGCTATCTCCCTTACTCCAAAAGAGAAGACCGTCACCTCGAACGTCATCTCTATGCAATTTGGAGACTTCCCTCCTCAAATCCTTGAAAGTGGGATCGTTCCTATTCCCAAGGTGACTCTTGATATAGTGAATATTCCTCCTCCACAATCTGAAGGATTGGTGCCAATTACTATGAAAACAGGAGAAATTATGTGGATACATCCTGATCTAGTGGCAGATTTTGAATCTTCTCTTCTTCAAAAGATTACTTCTCGAAAGTCCAAGAAGGCTGGAAAGATTAAGTCATGTCATATGACTTCTCTCGGATCTAATCATGACACAAAGCCAAAAGACAAAGAAGAAGCACTTGCTGGTGCTACTCGAACAGGGAAACCTTATCTAGAGGATTATTCCAAAAATCCTGAGGATACTCCTGATATCCCTCCAGCTGATAAAGATGCTCCTAATTTTCCTCCTGAAGAAGAATCATCTACTGTACCTGTTCCTTCAACTACACCGGTTGAACCTGTTTCTCCCAAGCCTACGGCTCTTGAAAAAGGCAAACAACAGGCTCGGTTTGATAAACCAATCAAGAAGTTCCCTCCTCTTGGGCTTCAGAAGCCTTATAATTTTGACATTCTAGCTCAACTTGCTAATACCCCAGCTAGAATGTCCCTCTTTGAACTTCTATGTCTTTCTAAAGAGACTCGGGAGACATTAAGTGAAGCACTTCTTCATGCTGACTCTTGTCTTGCACAATTAAAAAAGCCAGATGCAGAACCTGTCATCTGCTTACATTGCAACAGTGTATTGGAGATTATCCCAAATATCACCTTTACACAAGATGACATGCTACTGGAGGATAATCGACATGCTCGGCCTCTCTATTACACCGGTTATATTGATACAATGAAGATAGATCGTATCCTCATTGATCCAGGGTCTGCTATAAGCATAATGCCAAAGAGTCTGTTGGATGAACTAAAAATTCCTCTTCATAAGCTTTCCAAGACAGTTACTACTATCCTGGGATTCAATCAAAGCAGAAGCGAGCCCCTGGGAAAGATTCATCTGAAACTTCAGATAGGCGATTTCAGATCCAAAGTCACTTTCTATGTGATCGAGATCGTGGGATCCTACAATCTTCTTCTTGGGAGGCCCTTTCTTCATGAAAATAATGTGGTGTCTTCTACTTTTCATCAGTGTTTTAAGTACATTGATAGCAATAGAAGAGTACAAAAAGAAGTTGCTGATATAAATCCCTTCCATGGGGTTAAAGCTTATTTTAATGATTCCTGAATGTACAAAGAAGAGTATACAAGGGTGATACAAGCTATGGAGAAAGAGGATTCACAAAGTGAGACTTTAATAATCCCTGTTAAAGGTCGAACTACTCAGCAACAATCTCCCAAATCCTCCGGAGAAGGTTCTTTCATCATTCCGGTGAGTGGACGAATCTCTCCGTTACCTCAGTCGTCTGCTCAAGATACAATGATCATTCCTGTTAGTGGGCGTACTACAGTTCCTGTATCTTCACAGGATACTCTGCTAATTCTAGTTGGAGGGCGGATTACTCTTCCATCTCAAGCTTCAAGGGAGCTCACCTCTTCTGAGCCATTTGTTATCGATCTTAATCGAAACAAAGCTTCTTCTCGTTCTTCTTCTTCCCCTTTAGTCATTGACTTGGCTAAGATCTCTAAGGCTCAGCCTTCTCCCAATATAAATATTGCTGCTTTTATATTTAATGAAAAGTCTCCATCTTTGCAGTATATTGATGTGTGTAATTATGTTCATAGTTATTTACATTTGTTAGATGACTTGAGCACAATAACCATAGGAGTTATACAGACTATTCATACAGATGTATCCCTAGAACCTGTACAATCTTCATACTTTCTAGTTCCCAGCAGAAAGCCAGGAGACATTCCAATATTCTTTTACAAAGGGCCCCAAAGTCTTTCTGATTTAGAAGATGATGATAAAAATGATGATACTGGAAGATTACAACTACGTCGTTATAGTCATCAATCTAAGGACATCATCAAAAATTTGGGCTATGACTTCAGAACTGGCCTCAATAGTGGAAAAGGAAGAAAAATGCCTGTTCGTATTCCTCCTCTGAAATATGGGAGGACAAAATGCGGATTTGGCTATATTGCTCCTACTCCTTTTATCAATATTATCCATAAAGATTCCGAGTCTGACGAAGATAAGAGATCTAATTCTTCTAGTACCACTTCTTGGGATTCTGATACGAGTATCGGTGATTTCTACTGCAACATTCTGTCTTCCAACATGGTTTCTATTGACTGTTCTGAAGAAAGTGATGAAGACGAAGATGATTTTGAAATCTCACCTGAATCAGAACAATGGGCCCAAAGGTTAGATAATCAATGGGAGTTCCATTTCGAGCAAAAAGAACCTCCGACTGAAGATAAACTTATTCAAATAGATGTTGGTGAAGAGGGATCCCCCAAACCAATATTCATCAGTGAAAGTCTTTCAGAAACTGATAAGCAAGACATGATTAAACTCATTCGTGATTATATCGATGTCTTCGCTTGGAGTTATGAAGATATGCCAGGACTTGATCCACAAATCGCAACTCACAAGCTCAATATCTTACCGAATGCTAAACCAGTCAAACAACAACAGCGGCGATTTCGTCCAGACATTATGGATGCAATTGAAGCTGAAGTCAATAAACTCATGGCCTCCGGGTTTATTAGAGAGGAACAACATCCCAATTGGGTGGCTAACATAGTTTCTGTTCTTAAAAAGACTGGCAAGATCAGAGTTTGCATAGACTTCCGCGATCTCAATACGGCATGTCCTAAAGATGAATTCCCTCTACCAATCACTGATGTCATGATCGATAATACCTGTGGATTTGAACGGATGTCATTCATGGACGGGTATTCTGGATATAATCAGATTAAAATGTTTCCAGACGACGAGAAACACACTTCTTTCAGAACGCCGATTGGTACATACTGTTATACAGTTATGCCATTCGGTCTCAAGAATGCAGGAGCAACTTATCAACGAGCCATGAGCATTATATTCCGTGAACATTTATGGAAAATAGTCGAATGCTACGTTGATGATATTGCAGTCAAAAGTCGACAAAAAGAGGATCATATCCAAGATTTGAAGACTATTTTTGATCTAATGCGTAAGCATCAATTAAAGATGAACCCTACTAAGTCCTTCTTAGGCGTCTCTAGTGGCAAATTTCTTGGCTTCGTCATTACCGCTAAAGGTATACACGTGGATCCCGAGAAGATCAAAGCCATCCAAGAGATGCGTCCTCCATGCTTCTTAAAAGAGCTACGAGGATTTCAAGGAAGAATCGCTTATATCAGGAGATTCATCTCTAATCTTTCAGGACGCTGCAGACCATTCAATAAACTTATGAAGAAAGGTGTTTCTTTTGTCTGGAATGATGAATGTCAGAAAGCATTCGATGATATAAAATAATATCTGTTGAGCCCTCCAGTATTGGTACCTCCTGTCTCAGGAATACCATTCCTTCTGTATACCCGAGCAATGAGTCATTCACTGGGTGCATTGCTCGCTCAAAAGAATAAAAATGGTCATGAACAAGCCATTTACTATCTCAGTCGTACTATGACCGGAGCTGAACCTCGATATTCACAGGTCGAAAAAGAATGTCTAGTCTTGATGTTCGCTGTCCAAAAGACACGACATTATATCATGGGTCAGACTATTCATGTCATTTCCCGGATCAATCCTATACGGGTCATGATGAAGAAACCTAGTGTTTTGAATTCTCGATTGGCTAACTGGGGAATCTTACTTGCTCAGCATGATATGCACTATATTCTTCAGAAATCAGTCAAAAGACAAGCTTTAGCTGATTTTCTAGCTGCTCATGCAATTCCAGAAAATTCAAAACTCTATGATAAAATCCTAGATGAAGTCCTAGATTCAAATCAAATTGCTGAAGATCCTACTTGGCATCTATTCTTTGATGGAGCTTCAAGAATAGGTCCTAATGGTGACATTGTCGCTGGAGTTAGAATCGTTCTTGTGTCGCCAGAAGGTCTTGCTATCCAAAGGGCTTATTCTCTCGATCAACCATGCTCAAACAATGTAGCTGAGTACAATGCACTACTTATTGGTCTTCAACTCGCTAAACATCTGAATATTCAATATTTAGAAGCGTATGAAGATTCTAAACTCATTGTCAATCAAATAAGGGGTACTTATGAAGTTCGCCATCAAGATCTGGTTCCTTATCATAGATCGGCTATATCTATGGCTTCTTCGTTTGAAGGGTTCTTCATCGAGCATGTTAGACGAGCATGTAACACAGAAGCTGATGCTCTAGCTAATCTTGCGGCGGTGTTGGCTATTCCGATTAGACGGTAACAAATGATTGTTGTTCACAATCGAGAATTGTTTCATCTCGAAAACAATCTGACTCTAGGACTTCCAATTGACATTAAAGAATCAACGTCTCATGACGTCAACACAACAAGAGGATTTGGATTTAGTCGTAAATCTTTATCATCTTCATCTGATTCTAGCATGGAATTCATCTTCAGTAATTCAACTGAGACTCAGAATACGGATAAAGATTGGAGACTTCCTTTCTTAGATTTTGTATTGTATGATATTCTTCCAGATGATCTGAGTGAAGCGGCATCTATCAGACGACGATCACTCAGATTCTACTACAATCATACTACAAAAACCTTATATCGTCGAGCTTATGATGGTTTACTTCTTCGATGTGTTGCCGGTGATGAGGCTCAACAAATCATTCGCGAAGCACATGATGGAATTTATGGTGCACATCAGCCTGGCCCAAAACTTCAGGACCATATTCGACGTATGGGTTATCATTGGCCCACTATGGTATCAGACGCCATCGAATATACAAAGAAGTGTAAAGCTTGTCAAATCCATACGGATTTTATTCATCAACCCTCAGAATTTCTATATCCGACGGCAGCATCATGGTCCTTCGAAGCTTGGGGCATGGACATTATCGGTCCGATCAATCCGCCGTCATCCAAAAGTCATCGGTTTATTCTCGCAATAACCGATTACTTCTCCAAATGGTCCGAAGCCATTCCTTTATCTGAAGTTAAAACGTCCAATGTCAGCTTTATTAAGCATCATGTCATCTACAGATTTGGTGTTCCTCGACGCATTATTCATGATAACGGACCACAGTTCGTCGGTCAGAAGTTTACTCGATTCTGTGACGATCACCGGATTAATAATATGGCTTCTACCGCGTATAATCTGGCAGCTAACGGATTAGCAGAAGCTTTCAACAAGACCATCATCAAACTCCTAAAGAAGTTTGTCTCTACTAACAAACATAATTGGAGTGAGAAGCTCGGTGAATGCTTGTGGGCCTACCGTACTACAGTTCGTAATGCTACTAAATGTACACCCTTCTCTCTGGTGTATAGTTGCGAAGCTGTTCTTCCATTAGAGATTCAAATTCCTTCTTTAAGGATAGCAATCGCTAATGAACTTACTGCCGAAAATAATGATCGTCTTCGACTTCAGGAATTAGAAGCTCTGGATGAAAAGCGATTATCTGCTCAACAGAATATTGAATTCTATCAAGCTAGAATCTCAAGAGCTTTTAATAAGAAAGTCAGAGTTCGAGCGTATCAAAAAGGAGAACTTGTTCTAACAGTCAGACGTCCTATGACTATGACTCATATGAGCAAGGGCAAATTTAACGCAAAATGGGAAGGTCCCTATATCGTAAGCAGAGTTTTCTCAAATGGAGCTTATCAACTCTCAGAACTGGATGGCCGAAAAGTTATGATGCCTATTAATGGCAAATTCCTTAAAAAATATTATGTATAAATGTAAATGCTTGTAATCATCAGACAAGTTCATGTTTAGAAATAAAATTTTTATTTTATTTTAATCATGAATGATGGTACATGATATTAAGGAAAATTACTATCATCCTTCTCTACATTTGGACGTGGGCCACTGCCGTCCTTCTCGAAAATGTAATCA
This sequence comes from Iris pallida, assembly GCA_029216955.1. Lineage (NCBI taxonomy): Eukaryota > Viridiplantae > Streptophyta > Magnoliopsida > Asparagales > Iridaceae > Iris > Iris pallida. The sequence continues at coordinate 3,462,937 of JANAVB010016199.1, read as the reverse complement.
GTCTCGAGAAACGAAGAGTCATCATGACATTTAATAAATTCATTTGCATGTTTTCAAAGCATTAAGGAGTAAATATCTCTTTAAAGTCATCTCAGCGTGACTAAGTTCATTTTATCACCTTGATTTCAAAGTATTTCGAAATAATTTATCATTTTTCGAAAACTTTGAAGGGGGTTTTGTAGGCCTTAAAAATGAAAGTCACACTGAGTTGATCAGAACTGAGTCTCAAAGTCATGCAGAAGTGATCAGGACAAATGTTTAAAAGTCACGCTAGTGACAGCTCATCATTTGTCAGAAATTTCATCATGACTGACAGCACGACAGTCGAAGAATGTCTCCTCGTATGCCACGTATTCACAGAACTCGAGAGATCACAGTCGACTATTGCATGACTTTTGAAATCTTCTTTAGCAAGACTCAGCCTTCACCAAGTTGGCGTACCAAAAGAGCTTCTTGTCATTTAATGCGACTGACAAAGCAATCACTGTCAGAGATTTTGTGTCAGTCGAGGCACGTCGAATCAAGACAGCTGGCAGTTCTGCCTCAAGCTTGCGTGGATTTTGAGCCTTCTGGCTCAAGTCTGCGTGTATTTTGAACTTATATGTTCCTTCCTCAAGTCTGCGTGTATTTTGAGCATTTTACCTCAAGTTTGCGTGGATTCTGAAGTTTTATGCCCCACATCTGTGTGGATTTTTGAAGCTTTCTGCCCCAAGTCTGCGTGGATTGTGAAGCTTTTTGCCCCAAGTCTGCGTGGATTCCGAAGCTTCTTGCCCCAAGTTTGCGTGGATTTTGAAGCTTTCTTACCCAAGTCTGCGTGGATTTCGTCTTCAACAAGTCTGCGTGGATTTCATCAAATTGGAGTACGTGGCAGCCATGCCACTGATCTCTCGCCTGCGTGTCCTGTAACTTGCACACGACTCATGCATGATTGCCATGTGTCCAACAGTTACAGGCCACGTCCAGTAACTGCTCACAACCTTGCGTATGTTAAATCCTGCGTGATTTTCAACTAGGCACAGGTTGTGAAGACAGTTATCCTTTCAGTTATTTTTGACTCTATAAATAGAGTTCTTTTTCTCATTCATGGTACAGATACATAGTTATCTAACTTACTGTCAAAATTTTGAGAGCTTTTCTTCTTTGCATAGTCCAAGGGATAAAGCGATCGTCTTCTAAATCGGATTCCTACAGTTGTAATTTTCCCAGAAACACAATAAATAAAGTGAATTTATTTATGGAAAACAGCAACCAAACAGTAAAGTGTCAAGTTGGTGATTTGAAATCCACTTGGTAGTTAACCCCAAATCATTCCTTCCATCCTCAGTAAGACCAGGTTAGCTGCTCATTGGACCCACAAGAGGGAAAAGAGCCAAAATACTTAGTATGTTCAGAAGTAAAGTGCACCTTGTCTTGATGAACTACTTCATCAACTCCCTTCTCAAACATCCCAGACATGCTCTTTAGTAGTCATCATTCAGTTGCAAATCTATATTAAATCCTATTAAATCTTTCTGTATCATAATTAAGATGTTATGTTTGTATCCTTGCATAACTATACATAATGTTTCTTGATAGTCATTGATCAAAAACTTTCCATAAAATATTAAATCCTATTTGATTTATCTCCACTTCTCATTAGACCCAGAACTTCTCAATAAAAGAGGAGAAAGAGCCCAAATACTTGGTAAGTTCAGAAGTAAAACCTTGTTGATGAACTACTTCATCAACTCTCTTCTCAAACATCCCAGACAAAATAGGCTATGTCACACCAAAAATTGATATCGAGTCCGTGTATATGATGATTGTCCATACCGTACCATATTGCACCTGTGTCCCCCCAATATAAAGGGCTCGATGGGATTTGTAAAGATCCTATTTTCTGTTAAATCTATCACCTTTGATGTTATGGGTTACTAAATTGGTCATTTAGATATAATTTTCCCATCTAGAACTCATATTTTGGGGGAGGGGAGGAAGGTTTTAATTTTAAACGAAGGGAATCAATAAATATCATCATTCTAACGAAATTAAAGCCAAATAGAACCCTAATACCAAGAAAGAAATAATGAGGAAGCGAGATAGCATGTGTGTGCTTACCGATCTCAAAGAATGAGTACAACCCCATCAATACAAAGAACATACAAATCAAAACCCTAACCCTAAATTTTCAAATTGAATGAGGAGGAGAAGTAGAATCTTATATAGTTAGCTAGCTATCCAGTTTTCATGGAGTGGAGGCAGATTAATGAAGAAGGAGGCTGACCTCGAGATGGTGGTGTGGCACTGGTGATGGCGTCGGTGAGTTCGTGACGGGGGTGGTAGCAGATACAGGGTGAGGGGGTGTTGGAGTGAGGAGAGAGGAATTGAGAAGGGGGGAGTAGTTTGGTGTTTTGAGAAAAGCATTCCATCTGATGGGTGCAGGATTTTAGAGAGCCAAAATTTTCAATGGAGGAGGGAACCTAAAATTTTAACAAAAACTTTACATTAGACGAGCATTTTAATCTGTCGAATACAAATTTACTATTGGTGAAATGGATTTTGATGTTAAATGACGATTTTAATCCGTCAAATTTGAAACGACAGTTTTAATACGTCATTGTTAGGCAACTCCAACTGTCGCAAATTATCATTTTTGGTGTAGTGAAAGTGTACGTATATGCACAGGACTCATCAAAGATGGCTTCATGGCAAACCGAATAGCTGTGGCACGAATGTTGTGACAGAACTATCAAATGTGGCATGGTGCCTTCGAAATGGTTGAAACCTTCAAGTCAATCGTTGAGAAACATTGAGTCGGGGCATCATGCCAATAGAATAGAGATAGATGAACTTGTTTGGTTGTATGAAACTCAGGCACGTATTGCATGATAAATGGACTTGGATGGATGGCCAGTGCATGGGAATGCTTTTCTTGAACGTAGAATCGTCGGAATGTCGGGAGCATTCGACAGCGGAGAGAATTAAGGGGATTGGTTGTGTACTTCATTCAGACAGGTTGTGCCCTCCTCTTGATGTGATAAGCCACACTACTAGTAAGTTTGGGATCCTTTGAATATTGGGCTAGCAACCCGTGCCAAAGCGATTGTCGGCTTATACTTTGAGATACCAGTCCATTACGGCACGGAACGTCGTGACCTTCATATAGATATGACCGTTAGGCTGAGATTAGAATTGGGTACAGGCGTAGAGCCTGCCACCCTTATGCATATGTCTAAGCTTGGTTGGTTGGCTGCATGATTTGTTGGTTGCTTATGTAAATTTCTAAGAATTGTAGGCTAGGCAAAACGAGATGGAAACATGCACGATCACTATGCTTATATTCATGATATGTTTAACCGTATCTGCTGCAGGGACACGGTACTGGATACATTATGATTCAGTTGCTTTAATAACATATGTTGCTGCTTTGAACATTGACATAAAACTGATCCTAAGGCAATAATAGGAAGATCACCAAATAAAGATGCATGTTTTACTAAATTTACTTAGCGTTGGATTAGTCGAATGAGTCTTGATCAGTACAGCGAGGATGAAAGTACTAATCCCCCACTAGTTTACTCGTAGGTTCAGGATACGTTCGGCTTGGGACGGGGCTTGGCTTGGACACACCGAGGCATGGAGTCCTTAGCATTTTGAGACGAGCTACTGCATAGGCGTTCGAACTTACAACATGGGATGTTCGGTCAAAGACTACTTGTTGGCTATAAGAGGCATAATATACGGAACAATGTAATCATTTGTGAGCTAGAAAGATCATGAGCGTTGTAGCCTATTGGCATTTTAAGTTGGGCTATTTAAAGCCCTTGTAATCTTCTGTTCATTTATTGATAAAAGATATTCTTATTGTATACTCTATTTCCTTTTCACTGCTTATGCTATCAATTTGAGATAAACTTACGTGAACCTGTTATCTTGCCTTGCACGAGCATAACTTCAGGCTCGTGCGGCATCACGCCCTAGCGTAGGACGATGATTCGGGTAAAATCTAGTGAGGACGAGCGATTTTTTGGGTCGGGACGTGACATTGAGTTGTGGGCGGTTGTTAGTGGTATTGAAGGCAGAGAGAAGAAGATTGTGTATAGGGGTGGCCGGGGGACTGGCGATGGTCACTGGAGTTGGGTGGCGGACAGAGAGAAGTAGGTATCGTAAATAGTACAATACGAGCTTTGATCCGAAGGCTCTCCAACTTCTTACTTGAGAGATTTGATCTGAAGGCCTCTCTGACTTTAATCCACTATTATCCTAAATAGTACAATATGGGCTTTAATCAGAAGGCTCACCAACTTCTTACACGAGATCTTTGATTTGAAGGCCTCTTCGACTTCAATATACGAGAGCTTTGATCCAAAGACTCTTCGACTTCACACAAGCTTTGATCCGAAGGCTTGTACTCTTCAACCCCTTTACAAGATGGTTTTGATCTTCTTACAACAAAGATGAAGATCTCACTTTTACAACTCAAGAACTGTCATCCCCGGTCCCAAAATACATAGGACTAGGAATACAAGCATGCCTGATAATACGATCTAGAATAAGTTTCCAATTTAATGGACTTATACTAGATGTACTATACTGAAGAAGTGTACTAAACCTATGCTATCACAAATATATCTCAATCTATATATAAGTAAGCAAGAATGAACGATACATAATATAATCAGCCGTCCTCTAATACACATGCTCGAACAAACTTGAGAACAAAAATAAATCTGCAAAGCTAGGCTAATAAGTAGAGTATATAATGATAAAAAATATATAAAACACGAAAGAATGATAAAATAATACTACAAGCAGTACCTAAAGCATGAAGACACAAACATTCTATCTATCTATCTATCTATAAGTCCTTCGCATTAACCTGGAGAGATCACCAAATCCTCAGAGAGACGTAACAAGATACAGAAGGAATATGCCAAAATATGAACTGAATAAATATAAACATAAAATAAATAGCTCGGATACCAATACGGTCCAGTATCCCACCATCAAAGCAGTGAACCACACCTACAACTAGATAAAGACAAGGGATGGTAAACTATTCTGCGACAAGATATTATCCCATGCCATAATACGAACTAAATGAATAACCCGAACCATCACATGGTCCACTATCATATCGTCGAAATAACGAACCACACCCACAACCAAATAAGGACGAGGTATGGCCTACTATTTCAAGACAAGATATTATCCCATGCTATGGTTAGGGATAAGTAGAATTCTTACCGTACTATGTGAATGCATGTTAAAAACAACGTTGGGCATATGGGTAGGTGATAAGTATATAGCACCGAATCATATGTCGGTGTCGAATCACGAGCCAATGCTATAAACTATGAGCTACGAGCCAAACAAACAACTATGAAACTATGAGGCTCATGATCCCGTAGTCTCCTTTAGAGATTACATAGTCTAAAGGGGCTGTCCCATATGCCTACTAGTAGTCTTTCCCTCCCGTAAATGGTACAAGTCATATCCATTACTCAAACAATCCATATCTTAATACGAGTCACTAAACTAGACACAATCTAAATTCTACATGCACCGACACACAAACCGCTCGCACCAGTAGCTAGCCCAATGCGAAAGCTCGTGCCAACACAATGAACTCTCACTCACACTGTCGTGTAATGCTAAGTTTCATGGAATGGAAGTAACTCAACTTTCGAGAAACTTCTTCTACAAAACTAAGTCACACACACCTATCATATCGATGCCATCATCGATATCGCCCAAGTTATACTCGGACGTACACCACTATAACTACTACCAACAGAAAAGAAGAACAGACATAAATATTTAAACAGAACAATTTATGGCAAGGTATCTTGTCTGGAACTTCAGAAGCAAAGTAAATCACGGTCCGGCTCCAATTGTTGTCGAATGATCATAAACTCCTAAAATATAAATAAACTAAAATAAATACTAATTCTAAGATCTCACACATGCCATGTATACACTTACCATGTATAGTCCTATAATATTATACTAGCATGACAAAAACTATTAGTCTATAATTTGAAAAAAATTACTTTAAATTTTGAAATAATAATAAATATTTCTGGAAAAAAAATATTTTTGTGAAACAAGTAAATATATACATACTCTAACTATTCTACACACACATATAATCACGCTATTAAATAAAAATAGTATTTTTATAAACTAAAAATAATAATCATAAATTCAAAAATATTTTTTAAAATATTTAATCATAATATTTAATCATAATGTTAATAGAAAAAAAATATGCTTTGACTAAGTATACCAACTTATTGGCTTGATAGGCCAACTTGTCAATTAAATCGAAACCAACTAAATATAAAAGTAATATTTATAAATTATGAAATAAATCTAAGTAATTTGAAAAATAATAGAAATTTATGTAAAATTACACAAAAAGGATCACATACTATATATAGGTACAACTAGTCAACAAGCATAAATAATACTTAACCATATATACCATCAATGCTACTATATATGACACCATATTACTTTAGGAAAATAACATTTAAATCTACAAACTATATACTTTTATTTCTAGAAATTAAATATTAGTTTCTAAATATATTTTATATATAAATATTTTAGAAAAAAATAAGTCCAACACAAACTAGTTCATAAATCACACAATTATGCCATACGGGATTTCGATTTGGAAAGCGAACCGACATAAAATATAGAAAATATATATTCTAGAAATAATCATAGTATATTAGAGAAAATATGATTTTTATCTCAATTAATTATATTTAAATTATATTAAACTCTTATAAAGTTTAGAGATCAAGTAGTAGGATTACAGTAGACTTTTTAGTGTCCGAAAAAATAGTATCATGAAAACGATGCCATAAATGCATGAAATAATTGCAAATATGAACAAAAAAATTACTAGATGATTAATAGTGATGTTAGATACATTACTAATAATTTTTTGAGATTAATCGGGTTAAAAGTCGTCGAAAAGATCCTCGTACCAAAATTTGTCAAATCTGGACCAACTTTAGTGTAACGATTGCCACAGCCAAACCGAGTGGAACGGCATGACTTAGCAATTGGAAATAAAATTAGACACATAGGACTATCTATTAGTTTTAGTTTAAAGAGAAATAGGTAAGAAAAATAGATAAAACTCATATGACCAACCTACTGGTTCGCACAGAATTGTGCTGCTGGAATTGGCTGGCTTGTAGAACTATTTTGGTATACTAGAAGGGGTTGTGGACATGTTAAAATTTTATAGGATTGTAGAGGGTCATGTTAGCTTCGCAACGAATATTCGTAGAGCATCATGGGAGGTCGGGAAGGGGTTGAAACTGACGTTACGCCACAAGGTGTCTCCAATGGCCAAGGCTGATTGCAGTTTCTAGATTTGCAATATGGGGAGTAGGGTGGCTATTTTTATGAGAAATATATAAGGTTTTGGCCTCATATAAGTTAAGATTAGTATGGAGGAGTTTTATATTGATTTGGTAGAGATTTGGTTAACCAATCAACTAATATGGCAAGGTGTATTAGTCGATTTCCATATTTGGAAGGGTGGAAGATTGAGTCAAAGATACATGAGTATAATGCATGTGGGCTGCTATTAAATATCCAAAAATTAATTAAATATATCTCAAATTAATTTTGACAACCCTAGACAGGCTCCACTAAGTTTGGTAGGCTAGGTTTTGGTCCAAACAATTTTTCGAATTGAATACTGAAAAGACTATAAATGGGTCTCATGTGCCATTTGAAAATAAGTAGCACATGGGAACTCAATTGAGTGGAATATCATTGGCATGTGTGTAGTAGGCTCAAATAAGTCAAAATGAAATATTGGATCATTTAGGTTGGATCGATGTCGAGTTCCGAAATTAAGTTGGATGTTGGGTTAAAGTTTACTGTAGATAGCAAATTGGTCTAAGTTGACCCGAAAGTTGTGTGACAAAAATAGAATACAACAGAACATGTTTGAGTAGGACAAGATATATCAAAATAAAGATAAACTTGTCTATGTTAAAACACATGAAGGACATTTCTAGAGATTGGCATTTCTTGTGCTCAAATAATTAAATCTACGGAAAAAGAGTATTTCATCATCAAAATAATAGTGGAAAAAATATCTATTATTAAATATATTAATTAAAATAGTAAAAATAAATAAATAAATAACTCTAAAAAGTTAAGGGCTTACAAGAATACTCTAACACAATTTATGGATAGGCAAGGGAATGCTTTGGTAGAGTTGTTTGTGGATAGGCTTTAGCAGATTAGAAAATTTTAGGCTCAAAGCATCAACCTTTAATAAAGGGGTTCAAGGCTATTTAAAGCCAAAGTAATAAAAAGTGCAAATAATATAACGTTCAATCAGCGAACGAAATATATGTCGGTTGTCACGACCCACTTTCGAATAATTGGATATGAGTCAGACACGCCCAGCCAACATTGGTAGACTCAAAGTAGTAGGTTGTACTAAGTATCTAAGATCTCAAGTAATATCATAAAATCAAATCACAGTGTCTAATACATCCAAGAATACATCACAATACACCACCACAAGTCTAGCCATTATTACACCTTTTACACTAAGCCAGAGACAAATTCAAAGATAAAATATAAATGTAATATTCCAATCCACAAATCCCTCACAATACAACATCAAAAGTAAAGTCTACTAAATGAACTAAGTCTAAATGTCAGCAGCTCCTAAGTCCTGAGTAGTGTCATCCTGCTCAACTATGGCTCCAGGTTCTTGTCCATAGTAGGTGTCACATATGGCCTCAAGCTCACCTTTAACATATCCAGTTAGGAGCATAGCAAAGTACAATCTATAATAATAAAACAAGTACAACATGTGAACAAGTAAATAACGATGAAACAAGATGATCATGAAAAGTGAATGCATAATCTAAACTGAGCATGAACATGTAATAAAAAATCATGACAAGTGAAATTGAAATACATACTAAAATATGTGACCAATTGGGTAAGATCATGAATAAGAACAAGTAATAGTACGGCTAAAATCCCACATACACAGGCGTGAGACTTAAGCTATCAACATGAATCCTAAGTTCCTTCCCCAGATGCAAGTAAAACATCATGAACCATAATATAGATCAAGTCGTGCAGCAATGTGTCTAATATGAAAATAATATGACATAAAGTAAATGAGTCAAAATCATAGAAGTATTTGCCTTGCTCTGGGGAATCGGTATCGAAAATATAGCAATCTCTAGGTCTACCTAGAATAAGTACAAGTTGGGTAAGCTCTAAACAATGGTAATTAACTAATTTAACTATTTGCTATCCATCAACTAACTATTTCTACCAATAATACATACTCTAACAATTGGCAAGAAAGTGACTTAATATTATTTAGATAATTAGTGGGTCCAAACTGTTTATTAGTAGACAAATACTAGTTAGAATATTCTAATTAATTATATAGGGATTGGTAAGAGAATAACATAGTTATTAAGAACCTAAATAACTCACTAGTAAGATAGTACTACAATTCAGTTATAAAAAGTTATCAAACTAATACTTAGCAAATAAACTTTATTACATATAAATAAAAAATATTAATGAGGAATAAATACTCATTAAATCTCCACTAATTAACCTAATCCAGCCACTAAGTCAGTCCAGCCAAAAAGTATACCTAAAATTATAATTTAGCAAAATTCTTTTAGTACATTGGATATGTTAGTCCCCAGCCTCATCATTAATCCAAGTCCTAATTCTCTAAGCTCATAAACAACCCATTGTTTGGTCATAATAGAAGCTACACCACATTTTCCCCAAGTCAAAATGGCATCGGCCCAAATGCTTGGCCCGCTACTGATATTAAACACATTCTGATACAAAAACCCCCAATTTCTCAATTTAACCAGACATCCAATCTGTTAGCCTACAGTCTAACCCATCAACTAAGCCCAAGATATTTAACTAAACTTAAGTTTAACATAACAGCATATCTGAATTCAAAATAAACAACAGTAAAATTTATCCCGTACAAGTATCAGTCCCGATATTAATAATCTATGAGTTTATTTGAATCCAAACAAACTCTATTTCTTGCGTTAGTGTCCGACCTTGACACCACAATAGAATACTGATTCCCTCAGTCCGATACATACCAAGTTTGGATACAAAAACACATTCCACTCGAGATACTTACAAGAATCTCCAACAAAAGATTAGAACGATACCTGAGTAAACTGGAACCAAGTTCACGCGTGAAGACACCACTCATGTCAGATCCGATCCCACTTAAATCCAACAATGAACCAAAACCTGGTTCAGACGTTTAGGTAAACAGTTGGGATGCAGCTCAAAACAAAATGATTCAAGGTTTTATTTGAATTTAAGAGAAGATTTTTTATCACAAATCAAGAGATCTACGATCCATTCGATCAATTTCTTAGATCATGAAGAAAACCATTTCAATTCCAACTAGAACTTACCAATTTCGAGAGTTTGAGTTATGGTCTTGTGTTTGATGCCATTGAACTCTGTGAGCCCTTGACCCAAAATCCCCATTTTTATGTTATTAAATATTGCTGAATTACTAGTTAATGCATAGATATATTTTAATAACCAATGTATATATGTAATATATATATATATTAATTATTTCTTAGTAAATAAAAAAGGAAACAAGGGTTTTCATAAATATCACAACTGTGAGGGACTGGGATACAAAATTCCATGTTTAAATCAAATTCTAAACGACTACTGATAAAACCGAACCCAAATTCAAATCTTGAAGTCAAATTTTGCTTCAAACTTGGAGTAATTCCTCTCAATCCCTGTGGAGAGATTTGACTCTATCTGGATTTCGAGTATAAAGGGAGCAAGGCAGTCGGCCTTGCCACCCTTCAAACCCTAGCATTCCAATTTCTTTTCTGCCACAAAGCCATCAAAAGAGAGGCCTGAGGAATCACCCCAAGCCCTGCTTTCGAAGCTTCGGGTACTCCCCTGTCTTTATTTGAAATCCCTGCTATGGTATGCCATGTGCTTGATTTAATGTTTAGGAAGACTTTCGAAGGGCGGAGGGGGCAATCGTGGTGTACATAGTAATGTGCAGTTGACCGTAATGGCAGTATAGGCTGTGTATATGAATATAGGAGGAGTCCCAGACGAAGCCAAGTATAGGATGGCTATGTTGTGCCTGAGGATGTCAGGTAATCAGTCACTCCATGTAACCAGTATCCAAGTACCACTAGGAACCCCTGTCAAAACTCTCACCAACACCACATGACCCTTGAGAATTAGAAAGATACCCCAGGACTTTAAGGATAGGCCAGGGTCAGGAATCCTAAACTATGGTACCAAATGACATAAATCTATTACTCATCCCTGGGGCAATACTATAGTTCAGGGTCCATTGGACTATAGGCACCCACTTGGCCCTTCAAGGACAGCAGGTTTAGGATAGCCTGCTTCTGTATTCGACCTGGAGAGTAGGTTGGCATGGACAACTAGGAATCTATGGGTGTCCTGCTACACCTATAATAAACAGTAGGTACTGCAGTAGGAAGGAAAGAGAGAAAGGGGTAGGAACAGTTCAAATGAACCAATAGCTATAGAGTATGGGCATTAGACTTTTGAAAGCACAGGTGTATTGGCTCTGTGAGCAATACCCCATCTGTGGTAATAGTATAACCAGTCCAAGAGCAGGGGACAATTACACTTACCCTGCCCTGTAGAGATACACACTCTCATGTATCTGACAGTAATAGCTCTGTAACCTTCAATACACATTGCATGCATAATAGGTCATGCACATTAGGAAGCATTGGCCTGCATTCCTATAACCACAGTGCACATAGGTAACATGTCAACTTCAATCCTGCCACAATACTGCAATCACATGATTGCATTACACACACCATCACTAGATTCTACTGGATACCCTGTAATTCACCTTTTGTATATAGGCATTGCTTTCCTACTACCTGTATTGTACAAACCCTTCAATACACTATATCACCCTTCCTTGCAGACCCTTGCACCCATTAGATGTGATCATATGAGTCCATGTACCAAAAGAGTATTGAGCTTAGGATTTCTGACAAGAATCAGTCAGTCCCCAACCAATTGGCAGCTTCCTGACACCTGGTGCCTTAAGCCAACTTGGCATTGTAGGATAGTAATCCTACTGATGAGGTTGATGGCTATTTGATGTGAAGGGTATAACTGGGTATAATACTAAGGCCTTGACAGGACTGGACTGCCAAGGAACTTATGACATTCAAATATTAACATAGGTAAAGGACCATGTAACTAGGGCACCAAGTACCAAACCATTGGAAACAAAGGGTAGGAATTAACAGGAACATGTACCCTCAAGTATGTGACAAGCCTTGACAGAGGCAATAGTGGCTAGCATGCATCAGACCCTTCTTGGATCCCTGGTTCTATTGCAGGGCCATGGTGGTCTGGTTTAGGTCAGATATGCCACTTTGGTACACTGGTATCATGATATAGAGAGTAGAGTATTTTCAGTGTCAGTTAACTACTGTACCAAAGTATAGGTACATAGCTTTGGGTGTGTAGTATCTAGGTGCTCCCAGTAGTTGACATGTCATGGGGATGTATCCTAGTATAGCTTAGAGTAATAAGAATGGACCACTCTATAATCCATACCATATGCTTAACCCCTATGTGTATCAATGGATATTTATGCAAAAGATGAATTTAGTTGGGAGGGAATTCCTGAGTTCAGCCTCATTTACCACATGTCCAACTCAACCTTTCCCATCTACTGGTCAGTCCAGGAAAGTGAGAGGACTCGAGGAGTGTGGATAGGTTCAGTCCATCTTATGGACCCAATACCATCCTTGACCAGTCCACAATACAATATATTGTCCCACATTCTTAGTAACCGGACCTGCTTTATGTTTCAATCCATAGGAATATGTTGATCTTGAGTAGCAGTAGCAACTATAGGAAGGGGGTTGATTCCTGTGGACAAGGGTAGAAAGATTCTATGCCAATACATGTGCAGTCCACCTGAGATTAGCATGCATCAGCCCAGATATTATTTGGTTTAGTCCAATATGTTGTCTATATGACTTCTAAGGTCCAGTTCCATATAGGCATGTCCTTTAACATTTAGTTCCAGTAAATGTTCAGTCCTCTCTGGACTTGTATCAGCTGTTCCCAATTATGAGTTGGGAGTATATAGCTATAGAGTGTAAAGAGGTTAAGATTCATATAGGGAATGAGAGTAATAAGGGTTAACACAACTGCAGTGAGGTCTTACATCAGCTATTAGTACTACAATAGGGCATAACATGAGTTGTCAGAGTATCCCCATCAAATCCTAGGTGCAGCCCCTATCTAGGCTGGCATGGACACCACCTACACCCTCACAACTCCTGTCTAGAAACATGGAGTTTGAACCTTCCTATTCACCACTGTGTTTATTGCAGCAGGGATTAGTGAGGGCTTGGGTGGCATAGGTACAACTGTATATGCTTTGGTTTTGTACAGGCAGGCAATGTCCAGATCATGAGATATCTGTCCTGCACATTTTAGCATCCTCTGATACACCCATGTATCAGAACACAGGTATTATCGTACATTTCACTTAGGGTAGGTCCTACAGTCCACCATTGTCCTAATACCTTTAACCATCTTATCTAGAGAGTACAAGCTACTTTATACCAGGGAAAAACAATGCCAGGTTTTTATATAGGCTAATAGGCTAGAAAATGGTAGTTGACATAGACTCTTATCTATTATCCAACAGTTGCAAGGGAACTTCCCTTATATTCAAGTGATTTCGAATTAAACTCCGGTATATGGCTTTTCCTGGTAATCAGTATGATCCTGCTATGGTCCCTTTTCCTAACATATTGAATACTAAGCTAGGAGTTACATGATACTAACACCTGAGTCCCTCGGACTGAATGTATATTTTTCCCTCACCCCAAGTTTGACACTAGCCTAAAACCTCCCCTTTGTATCCATGGGATACTGAATTCATGAATTTCCTTTATACCAGTAGATACAAACCATAGAGCTCATGCTCATAGCCACTAGGAGTACCATGAGTGACAAATAGGTATCCTTAGATGGCATACCAAAGGTGACCTATGGCAGGATAATCTCCTACAGTGCAATTACATACGAGCATTAACAGTAAGTAATAGGGTCCAGTGTAGTACCTAGGGATGCACGATATAGGATAAATGCCCAGAAGAACATGTGTAAGCAGTAGAAAGAGAAACCAATATTCTGTGGGTACATCATAGGTAAGAAAATGGGGAGATCATATAGCTCCAGTTGTACTGGAAACTGTGTATCTCAGGTAGGATATGTGTGCCGTAGCCAAGTTGTAGCAATTTAGGAGAATGAAGTGCAAGGGTCTGGGTAGGTATCACTAAGGAAATAGGGACTTGTGTACCAAGGGTGTACACATATAATCAAATTTTAGTAGTCTTGACAGTAGGACACAAGTATTCTATACAACCGTACGAGACATGAGGCTTAGGATTAGCACTAGTATAAATAAACTCCAGACCATTAAGATTACTAAGTATAAGGGTAATTCGTAATAGTTAAATAGACTCATTGATTGATTTCATCTATTGATTAGAAATTGATTCATAATATAGGTTTGTTAGACTCTGACTCAGCACTTGATTCGTACTATCAGCTCAGGACTACAGGCAAGTGCACTCTCTGTTTGCTTCTAATTCTTATAGTCTTGTTCAGTACATATTATACATATGCTCCTTGCTTGATGACATGATAGACACACGAGGTTGTATCATGGACCCCAATTATCATATTCTTGTCTTACTTTATCATTGTACTTCATGACTTGTCTGGGCCCACGTATACTGGTCGGGACGGGAAAATATCTTAGTAGACGTGTGAACTTCCCATTCTATTCCAATATGTCTAATCTTGACTGATAGCAGCTGTACATGAACGTACAGGGTGCCATATTTACCCCCTTAGCCGTTCACATGTCGAAAAAGATATTTCAACACACTTAGATAGTTGTCTTTATTATTTCTTTATATTCCACCATTTGATATGTCACTATGCTATTACATCTGTCCAGTTGACATACTACATTCTGCAATTTATGCTTTCATCTTAGATATACTCTATCATTAGTTTACCTTCTTGTTCATTCCACATATGCTATATTCAAGCACTATCAAATCTATTACGTTGCGGATAGCTTTTCAGTTTGCGTGCTTGTTCCATTCCTGACTGGATAACCAATATTTTTAGGCGATGAGTTAGAGGATTTCTGTACTACATATTATGAGCATACTGCAGATCCTGATTTTGGCACACAGGGCGAATTGGATGCTGCCTATACAGAGCTACCTGCTACAGATGATTTTTAGGAGATTTATGTAGCATTCTCATAGACTTGATTAGTTTGAGATTTTAGATTGTTATTTCTATTTTGTGACTCATGAGTTGGTTTGTGACTGTTCTTTAGTACATTCATCTTTGGATACTATGTCACTTTATACTTTTGATCTATGTTGGAGTTGTCAGAATCATTTATCCTTCTCTCCAAACTGTGATATTTTATATATGATTCATCTTATTTTTGAACTATTTCGTGATGTGGTTTAAATTGTGCAAATATATATAAATTGCGTGGTTGTTTTATAAATGTGGGGATGACCAGACAGCGTACTACCGCTGACTCTCCGACGTAGGCTAGACGTACCCACAGTTCGTGTCCAAATATTGGGTGCGGGTCGTGACACATTTTTATAGTGGGCCATGCAGGTCAGTTTTTACAAAAATAGCAAAACTCGTGGTGGTACTCAACTTAGATGTACTACTGCGAGCCTACGAATAAGACTAGAATTAAGGACCATCTCCACATGTTTAAAATCGTTATCGAAATTCAACATTTGATCTCAATTATTCCCTTAATCTGCATCATGTTTGAATCTTCATACCAACCAAAGATTTTACTTTTGTGGCAGTCAGATGGATTCTCAAGGTAGGAACACCACTCATTTGAACACCCGAGCAAACGTTGGCGGGTCTTCCATGAATGGAACCCCACCGACTCACGGAGGCCGCTTTACCTACCTTGGCGAGACGCCCCAGCCGTAGAATTCGAGATTTTGTCGTGATGACATTCCACCACCTCCCCAGTTTCCTCCTCCGACTCCGCCACCAGCACCCTTCTAGCAGCCAGCACCCTTCCAGCAGCCAGCACCCCTTCAGCATCCAGTACCAGTTCTGCCTCCAGTACCTGTGCTGGACATTGCCACGCTCCTCGGGATTTTTTAGCAGCTCATCACTTCCCAGATGAGGCAGGCCGACATCTTCCGTGATACACTGAAGGAGGCTCTTCAGACTAGGGAGGGCCCCCCCTCCCCCGCTGCGCTCCAGAACTTCCAAGAATTTTATGGACCTTAGGCCCAGGGAATTCAGAGGTACGGAAGGGATCCTATACGCGGACGACTGGTTGGAGAACGTGGTTCACAATCTCCGGATGGCTCGGATTCCGAAAGACAAGAAGGTCGAGACAGCCAGCATACAGCTCTATGACATCGCTTGTACGTGGTACAGAGATGAGCCCTGATTCACTGCACCAGATGTGACTTGGGAAGAATTCAAGGAGCTGTTTAAGATAAAGTTTTACCTCGATGCAGCCAAAGAAGAATTAGAGAATGAGTTCGAGAACCTAGAGCAGGGCAACCTCTCCATCGACGAGTACTCCGCTGAGTTCTCCCGCCTCAGTCGCTTCGCAGATGCCTTGACCCCTGCAAAAAAGGCCAAGAAGTTCTAGAAGGGGCTATCCCATGAGATTCGCATAGCCATCGCCACCAGCCAAGTCACCACATGCGAAAGGATCTTGAAGGTCGCACAGGATGTGGAGAAAGAACAGAAGCGCAAGCAGAAAAAATATAGGGATACATACGGAAGGGACAACGGTCAGTCCAGTACGATAAAGAGGTACAATGTTCTAGGGAAGACCACGGCACATCAGCAGCCACGGCCCCGTTTCCAGTAGCAGTACCAGCCTTCAGCCAAAGCCCCTACCTTCCAGTAGAACCAGTCAAGAGAGACGACTCCCATCTGCGGCCACTACAGGAAAATGGGACATACGTAGGAGGTGTACAGAAGACGACTTGGAGTATGCTTATTCTGTGGTTCAAACGGGCATCAGATGAGGGAGTATCCAGCGGCACAGAGTCATACAGCACAGAGGGTAGCTCCTGTCCCGGGAGCACCGACGAAGCCCACGATACCCCAGCAGCAGAGAGAGCCCCTGCCCACATAGAAGTAACACTTCGTCCAGCACCAGCAGCAGGGTAGAGCTTATGCCATGGCAGTTGGAGAGACATTGGCATCTCCGGACGTGATAGCAGGTTCTGTTCTCCTTGAGTCTTTTTCAGCTATTGCTTTATTCGATTTTGGCGCCAGTCATAGCTTCATATCTGAGCCTTTAGACTGTACCTATAAAATCTCGACTGGCGGAGGCATCATCTTGGTGAAGGATGTTTGCGTTGGTCGCCGCATTACCATAGAAGGCCAGGAAATGTGCGCTAGTTTACTCATAATGCCACTCCTGAGCTTTAATATAGTACTTGGCATGGACTGGTTGAGTAAACACTTTGCCAGTATTAATTGTCACCGCAGATGTGTTGTGTTTAGTCCGTCGGGGGAGACCGTGTTCGAGTTCGCTAGAGGAGCCGTAGAGCAGCATAGCGACGCTATTTGTGGGACCATGGTAGCGGAGAAGGAGCTACCTCATCCCAATATTGCAGAATTTCTTGACATATTTCTAGAGGAGCTACCAGGGCTGCCGCCAGACAGAGACGTTGAGTTTTCTATTGATCTTATACCAGGCACAGAGCCAGAGTCGCAGCAAGTATACAGAATCAACAACAAAGAAGCCGTAGAACTGAAGAAGCAGATTGACGAGCTACTGGAGAATGGGTTCATTAGATCAAGCTCGTTGCCTTGGGGTGCACCGGTATTATTTGTACCAAAGAAGGACGGGATGGTGCGTATGTGTATCGACTATGGGACCTTGAATAGCAAGACGATCAAGAACAAATACCCGCTACCAAGAATTGACGATCTTTTCGATTAGTTGAGCGGTGTACGGGTGTTCTCGAAGATCGACTTGAGGTCTGGGTACCACCAAGTAAAAGTGAAGAAGGAGGATATTCCGAAGACAGCCTTCCAGACTAAGTACGGCCAGTACGAATTTATGGTGATGCCGTTTGGGTTGAGCAATGCCACAGCTATCTTCATGAATTTGATGAACAAGGTATTGTTTGCCATGAAATATAAAAGAGCAGAACAGTTTTATGGGAGGACTGGACTTTTACTTCACGTTACAAACTCGCTTGTACAAAGAAAGCCTAGGGACGAAAACCTAGGTATAGCAATCTAAGTACAATTGTTTATTTTTGATTCTAGGGGGTGACAATAGAGGCTCGGAAAGGCGACGGCAGCCCTGGCTTACTCCTTGGACGATCGGTATGCAGCCTTGGCTCCTGTGACGAGATGGTTGGCGTTGACGAAGAAAATGCTCTTCCTGCTCTCCTCGTATTGCTCTTCTGGCTTCTCTCTCTCTGGATTGATCTCTGTGTATTTTTCTCTCTGATTATTGGAGGAGCGTCTCTCTGTATGTGCGTATCTCTCTCTGTAAGTATATTTTGTAAGGGAATGGCACCCTGCTATTTATAATAATGGGGAGCATCATTAGGGTTTGCAATTATTGCCTATTCTCAAAGTGGCGGCGGCCTGGTAAATGATCAATCTAGACCATTAATCTTGAGCGTGAAGGATCTGGGCCATTAATGAGGATTATGCCAAATTATGTCAGTCATTAATGTTGATTGTAATAAATCTCCATCATGATGATTTGCTGATATCCGTAAATCTGAATGAATCAATTTAATTCATTCTCTTGCCATGTGTCCCAAATCATTGGGATCTAATCCAAAATTTGATTATCTTTAGGACACGTGTTTTGTCATCATTATTGAGCCGCATGAGGAGCGTTCATATTTGGGCCGCATGAAGGTCGTCATGACCGAGCCGTATGAAAGGTTTTATGACCGAGCCACATGAATAGTCTTTACACTCGAACCGCATGAAGGTCATCATGACCGAGCCGCATGAATATGTTCATGACTGAGCCGCATAGGGGTCTTCATGGCCGAGCTGTATGAGAGTCTTCATGGCCAAGCCGCATGGGTTTCTTTCACGATCGAGCCGCATGGGGGACCTTCATTATCGAACCGCATAGGTTTCTCTGCACAGGCCGCATGAACTCGTTTAGACTGGCCGCATAAACTAGCCTCGAAGTTGTGAAGATTTTCTTCAGTTCCCTAGGAAGATGTTGCTCTTGTGTCAGTCATCATGACTACTTTTCGTCAGGGCTGTCAGCTGTCAGCCGTCAGAGCATTAATTGTCAGCCGTCAGGGCATTAATTGCGTTTGAATGACGCTGGTTACAGCCGTTCTAAAAAAGACACGTAGCTTTCCTCTGCTGGCCGCATGGAGTCCACTCTGTGTTTGAGCCGTATGGGGCTCTTGAGCCGCATATGGCCCCTTGGCCGCATGGATCATATTTCTCTTCTTTTTCATGCTTCTACAAGACCCCCTTCAAAGTTTTCAATTTACCAAATTGAAATACTTTGAATAAGAAGCATGATTATGCCAGAGCTGCATGGATGTATTCCCTCCTAGCCGCATGGATTTGACCAGCCGCATGATTATCTCAACCGTATAATTCTCTGAGCCGCATAGGCTGTTTTGGCCGCATGAGCTTCTTTCCACGTCTTCCTGCCACGTGTACAAATCTTCTGTGAATCTCCTGCATTTAATGCTCTTGATTCGCTGCAAATTTTAAGAGCCGCTTTCTTGGGCCAGGATCCCAAGAGTCAGGCTATTATTCAGCCGTTTTGCCTCGATGACCGAAGAGTCGGTTATCAATTTGCATGCGGATCGAGGCGTTCCTTCTTTGTCTATAAATAGGAACACTCTCGTTCTAGGAAATCTTCTTTCTCTCTTCGATCTTTCGCTGTTCTAACTCCTTTCTCTTCCAAGCACCCATGGCTCCCAAGAAGGCTGCTGCGTCGAAGGCTGCGAAGGGCAAGGCGGTCACTTCTGCGGCGGCTGCGACGACGAACGTGGCCGCTCCTCCGCCGGCCGCTGTTCGCTCTGTTCATCCCGACGTTCATCCACCCATCGCTGGTAAGGGCATTACTTTAGAACCCTACCTGCCATGGCTCTGCTGCATAATTTATGCACAAGCCGCACATATAAGGTCCGTCGATATGACCGCATAAGCACTTCGCCCAGGAGGCCGTATGGGCTTGTCATACTCGATCTGAACCGCATATATATTTTCGGTTTGAGCCGCATTAGCGTAGTTCACTTTTGAACCGCATAAGCTCATCTGTTTGTGGCCGCATGAGTCTGCCTGTTCATGGCCGCATGAGTCTGCGTGGACTTTGAACTGCATAGTCTCACCCGAATCCGAGCCGCATCAGTGCCTAGGTTTGTCTTCTGAGCCCATGTGAACCTTGAACCGCATAGGCCCTTCCGAACCCAAACCGCAGAAGCTTCATAAGCTCATCTGAACTTAGTTTGTATGGACTCGTCTGACTCGGAGCCACAGAAGACTATGATGAACTGAACCGCATGGACTCATCTGATTCTGAGCCGCATAAGGCTGTGATGAATCGAACCGCATGGACTCATCTGGTTCTGA
Source organism: Iris pallida (assembly GCA_029216955.1). NCBI lineage: Eukaryota > Viridiplantae > Streptophyta > Magnoliopsida > Asparagales > Iridaceae > Iris > Iris pallida. Next base: position 3,442,207 of record JANAVB010016199.1, on the reverse strand, counting down.
GCCGCATGAGGCTGTGACGACCCGAGCCGCATAGACTCAAATGATCTTTCGAATGCTTCTTGTTTTGACTATCTTCTAATCTTATTTCTTTCGTCTTTCTTTAGTGAATCTGCCAGTAAATCTTGCGAGGAAACTTTTGGTTGGCTCAAATCAACTTGCTTCGGATGTGCGACAGGACGATCTAGTTCGTCAAGTGTCAGAGCAGCTCCTTGTTAATGATCCCATGGAGCGACTGGATGTTATCAGGGTTCAATCTTTCCAATTCCTTAGCGACATGATGAGCTCCGGGGAGCCAAATGGGAAGTATTTGAGGCCGGTCTTCCTCTTTGGGGATGCATTAATCATAAAAAACTCCCGTGTGCTGGATATCTCTGAGAGTTGGGATTTTAATCTAGACGGGATGCCGATTCATATCCCCATTATGAAGCGTCATTTCCCTCTTGCGTGGTTCAACATGATCTTATTGGACAGGCAGATGACAGACTCCCTCACTCCAACCAGACCGGGGATGTTTGTTGGTAACATCTGTTACCATAAAACTACTGGGTCAGTACGCGCAATCAAGGATCCGGCCAGTCGATCTGTGATAGGGTTAGCTCCGGGTACCTTTATCAACACACCCGGTCCTAACTTCTTATTCTCTCAGGCTGATACCTTCCTGAGCCAGCTTGCTCGCAAAGGTTCCTATCCTGTTGGCAGATTGGTACTGCCGAGCTGGTTACACCCCATTCCCCCGTGGGCTAACCTGACCTCGTGGATTCTGCAGAACTACGAGGCGTTTTTACGAGAAGTCAATCTTTATGATGCTATCCGGGGTACCAGCCACGGATTGCCCATTAATAAGTCGTTATTCATGGCCCTTCAGATGTATAATCATCGGACAGGAACTTTCTTCACACCTGTAGGGGAGTTGGGGCTCGCTCTTTATGAGATGTATGTTGTCTCCAAGCTTCCCTGGGGTGACGAGCCCTTCGAAGCGTACACTCCAACGAACGAGGAGTTCCAGGATCTAGATCGACGATTCCCAGGCTTCGTCATTGTGTACCAAAAACTGTTATGTCACCATAGTACCTATCACCAAACGGCTATCAAGAAAAATGATAGCTCAGAAGGGGACACTCCCCATACCAACTCCTGGGTCTCCTATCTTTTTAAATTCAGTGCTGTTGGCCGAGTTACTTTCCGAGGTCGTCAAACTCCTAGGGAAGTAGAAGGCTTGGTATCGACTGCTAGAAGGTCAAAGTCTAAGAGTGACAAGTTTGGGAGCCAGATTGACTCCTTCAGCTACTTTTATTGTGGTACTCGACGGCTGTCAGAGAAGGCACTCTTGGCAGGCTTTTTAATGGTGTGGCTGCACAATTATATGGTCTCAGGGGGGCAGGTTCCATCGAGAGGATCGGCCGTCACTTTATTCTTTCCGCTGTGAAGCTGGCCTTTGGGGTCAGGCTGGCTCTTCTTCCCGCAATGGTGTGTAGCATTCATCATGGTCTCCGCGCCTTCTCGTCAAAGGTCGTCGCTCGTGACGTGGTGACGGACTTTGAATGTATAGAGCTGCCTTATCATTACCTGCTGGGGTGGCTGCTATTGCATTATCGGTCTTTGATGAGACCTGGGATGGGAGACGGCGTTACGGACGACGACGCTTTTCTTTTCAGATACCGTCATCAGCCTTAGGAATATAGTACCATGCCGGCGTGTCGGAGGATGCTGGCGAGGGTAGACGGATATGATTTCTTCGTATCCGTTCCCCGTTTTATCGACCAGGAAGTGAGGAGTGTCCACGTTGATGGCGTTGGATCTCCTCATTTCTTACCTGAGAAGATGCGTTTCTGGTTGCGTAACATTCGCCCGGCGCATTTAGTTTATCGCAACCGCAACACCGTGTACCTGGAGCCCTACTTGCCCAGTAGGTTTGCCCGTCAATTTGGGTACAGTCAACTATTCCTTGGGCGTCCCAGTTCCAGCCTAGGATTTGAGGGTAGCATCCTTGATGGGATTAGGGCATGGAGCTACTATGACACTTGTCATACTCGAACTAGTTTCTTCGTTCCTGCAGCAAATGCGCTGGAGGAAATCTTGTATATGGCGGCCTTATACCATGTTACGATAAACCATCCTCCTATTGATTTTGACCCGAGGACTAGCTTCATCGTGGGCACACGTTTGGCGGAGAAGGCTACGGTGCCGAAGGAGAAGAAGAAAGGGGCGAATAGGGTTCCCGTGCCCGATTCCGATTCCTTTGACACAGCTGAGGGAAGCAACGAGCGAGACGACGAGGACCCTCTCTCTTCTGGTAGCGGAGCGGCGGCAGATCAACCCCCCATCATGGCGGATGAGATGATGACGGATCAACCGTCGGTCGTATTAGATGAGGTGGTAGATCAGTTGCCGCCTGTACCAGAGGTGGTGAGAGTAGAACTACCGCCTGCCATGCTTGGTCCCTCGCGTAAGCCAGGCAGGCATGAGTCTACTGACGGAGGAGTAACCTTTTTCGTAAAGAGAGCTACGGTCAGACCTCATAGGCTACTTATTACGGAGAGGGGTGAAAATGCTGACGGTGCTCCGGAGGTACGACTATGTTGGAGCCATCTTTCTGTTGTGGTTTTTCTTTTTCTTTTTTTCTTTTTTCTTGGAGATATGACCTAATCATTTTTCTTTGTAGGCGTCTGACGAACCAGGCTCTCCTGAACCGTCTGCTGCCCTTGGGGTTGATCCAGCCCTTGCTGCTTTGATTAGCGGCGTGTGTGCCGCGGTCATTTCTGCGGGGGCTCTCTCAGCGGCGGCTGAGGACTCCCAAGTTGCTGAGGCCCCGGCCTGGGGTGACGAAGATTTCCTCGGGCCTGTCTCCGAGATTGTTGAATTTTAGCAAGGCGACGCGATCTCGTCGCATCCCCTTCCGAGGGTGCCGGGGCGGAGGAGCCTATTATATTCGACTCAGAAGCTGCTGGTGGAGAGGTTGTGGTGGCCGTAGGCGAACCTCAGCCTCCACACTCTTCTGCTGGTAAGATAAGCCAAATATTGACTAGTGAGGGGGCTTATTTGCTCTATCAACATATCCTCCAGGTCAAATCGATTCATGGTTGTCTTGGCCCTACAGGTCCTGACCCTTTACTTCCCACAGCGGATGTTCTTGGGGAAGGTTCGGCCTGCTGCGATCTGGAAGAAAGGAGCGTTTCCTCGCGTTCCCCGACTCATGTCGAGGGGCCTCCCGCCAGCTCCGGGCAGACGGGAGTGTAGCTTGTTCCGGGAGCGATGGTCTCCGTCTCATCCTCTGCTGCTTATACGGCTTCAGAGACTGACTTCTCGGCCCTGCCGAGCATTCAAGTTCTGCGGGCTGCTGAAGAGGAGTTGGCCGCTGTTCAGGCGTTCTTCCGTACGGAGTTTGTTTCCCTCGTAGAAGGAGCGGCAGATTCTGTTGCGTCTTCTTCAGTGTTGCCAGCTACACACCCATTGACGCCGGCTTCTTCGGAGGCTCTGGGCGAGGTGTCGCAGGATGTGGTCGACAGCTTCTATCGCCATTTAAAGAGGGGCGTAGATCCTGCCGTAGAACGGGGGACCCCTTTTTCTCTGTCACTGCGGTGCGCTTGGGGTCAGATTGAAACTTTGAAGACTCTTCCTGGCGGGGTGGGGTTGGCTGCACTCCTGGAGCCCAAGTTGGCAGAGGCTGATCAGCTCGTGGCCCAATCGCTGGCGATACGGCAGGCTGGCTTGCCTGCTGTGATCGAACGGAAGCGGAGCCTCCTTATCGCTACTCTGGATAGGATAAAGCTTGCTCGAGATACTGCCGGGCCAGTTGTGAAGGGGGACCTTGACGAGCTTTCCGCTTCGTACGACAGGCTGGGTCATCGAAGTCAAGCTTGTAGGGCTCGGAAAGAGTCTGCTTCTCGTGGAATAGCTGACACGAAGGAGCGGATTCTCGTACTTCAGAGGGAGTTAGCCTTCTTAGAGTCAGAGCTGGGGACTGCTCGTGCGGAACAGGAGTCAATCATTCGGGAGGCCGAGAGAGTTTCCCGATCTTCTATTAACCTGGAGCGGGCCTTCAAGAAATTCGAGGACAACTGGCAAGCTCACGATCATCTGGAGAACGAGGCGACGCTGACCCAAGAGGCGGAGCGTCGAGCTAAACAGAGGTTTGAGCGGTCGGTTGCCTTGCTGACGGACCATCTCACGATGTTATGTGCCCCAGAGCAGTGATCGATTTTTTGTTTTCTTTCGCTCCCTCTCTTTTTTTTCTTTTTTCGTTTTCATTTTGTAAGGGGTATGATCCCAAATGATGTAGCACTTTGAATTTTGAATAAATGAGCATGTTTCAACTCATCTTCTCTTTTCTGTACTTCTGATGTTTGTGGAATTGGACCCGCTGGAGGATTATTTGTGGACCTGTTACCCTGGGCGTACCTTGGTTTTAGGTACGAGTAACAAGTTTTGGAGAGGGATACCTAGAACAACTTCGCGATAAGACAGCTATAGAAGTTTTTGGTATTTAATAGAATGCCAGGGAGCAACTGGGCTCCTAGACATGATAGGAAAGGGATAGGCGTGTACTGGAGACCCAGTACAGCATTTGTGGTCGACTGAGGACATTTGTGGTCAACAGAGGACATTTGTGGTCAACAGAGGACATTTGTGGTCAACAGAGAACATTTGTGGTCAACAGAGGACATTTGTGGTCAACAGAGGATATTTGTGGACCTATTATCCTTGTCGTACTCCGGTTGTGGGTACAGATAGTAGGTTGAAAGGGAACCGACATACTTACTCAGAGGTAATGAGGACATGGCAAGTATGAAGGTTTCTTCTACGGAGCCTTCCCATGCAGAGGTAATGAGGACATGGCAGGAGTGGGCTCAATGAAGAGGGGGTACATAAAACGACTCAGAGGTAATGAGGACATGGAAGCTTTATGTAGGGGGTGATTTGTTTTTGGCGGAAGTGAAACGACTCAGAGGTATCATCGACATGGTCGTTTTAGAAATTTGTGGACCCGTTACCCTTTTTGTGCACTGGGAGTGCGGGTAGTGGATCATAAAGGAGGATCTCTTATAGGAAGGAAGCTCAGAGGTATGATCATACATGACTTACTATCTGAAAGAGTGACCGGGGTGTGAGTTCAGAGGCACCAGCGGGTACATGACTCGATTTTGTGAAAGTGTGAGTTCAGTGGCACCAGCGGGCATATGACTCGATAATCTGGGATGTTGGTGGATATGAGTTCAGCGACACGAGAGGGTACATGACTCAGGAATCTAGGGAATGGTGAATGTGAGTTCAGCGGTACGAGCGGGTTTGTGACTCGTATGATTGGAAAATATGGGGAATGAGTTCAGAGGTACCAAGAGGCACATGACTCGAATGATTGTAAAAATGTGGAAATGAGTTCAGAGGTACCAGCGGGTACATGACTCGAATGATTGTAAAATATGGGAATGAGTTCAGAGGTACCAGCGGGTACATGACTCGAATGATTGTAAAATGTGGGAATGAGTTCAGAGGTACCAGCGGGTACATGACTCGAATGATTATAAAATGTGGGAATGAGTTCAGAGGTACCAGCGGGTACATGACTCTATGCATGGAACCAGAATGTAAGTTCAGTGGTACAGGGAGGTACATGACTCGACACTCTGAGATGTCTCGAGGATTTTGTTTCAGACATAATACTTCTTCAGAAACTTGCCGTTGATGGGCAACATGAGCAAGTCTCCATTTTGTTTTGCGAGGCGGTAGGCACCGTTGGAGAATACAGCTTCGATGATGAACGGGCCTTCCCATTTTGGTTGGAATTTACCGGCAGTTTTATGCGTCATAACCATCGGCCTCCGGACTGCCAGAACGAGATCGCCCACTTAGAATGTTCTAATTTTAACCTTCGTATTGAAGGCTCCGGAGATGCATGCTTGGTATAGTTTGATTCGCTGTTGAGCTAACAGGTGTTTCTCATCTAGGGCCTCCAATTCCTGTAGTCGGCGATGGTGGTTTTCATCTGTCGTCAACTGATGTGTGAGGGCGACACGGAGTGAGAGGATCTGAGTCTCTAATGGAAGAACTACCTCGCTCCCGTACACCAGGGAGAATGGTGTATTCCCGGTGGCTATTCGAACTGTGGTGCGATACGCCCATAAGTATTCGTCGAGCTTCTCGTTCCAATCGCGCTTGTTGGATGACACAAATTTCTTGAGTAGCTTGATTATGGTTTTGTTGAATGCTTCGGCCAACCCATTGGCTGCTGGGTTGTAGGGTGTCGAAGCAATGTTCTGAATTCGGTACTTGTCGCAGAACCGATAAAATACGTGGCTTGCGAACTGTGGCCCATTGTCGTGAATGATTCTTCGGGGCAGTCCAAAGCGGTAGATGACATGATGCTTCAGGAAGCAGATCACGTTTGAAGTTTTCACCTCTGCCAATGGAATGGCTTCCGCCCACTTGGAGAAGTAATCGGTGATTGCGAGTATGGACCGGTGTCTTCTGGACGAAGGTGGAGTAATTGGGCCGACGATGTCCATACCCCATGCTTCGAATGGCCAGGAGGCCACAGTCGGATTTAGGAATTCAGATGGCTGGTGGATGAAATCGGCGTGGATTTGGCAGGCTTTGTACTTTCGTGCATAATCTATTGCGTCTTCAACCATCGTGGGCCAGTAATAGCCCATTCGGCGAAGGCGGTCTTGCAGTTTCGGGCCAGGTTGATAGGCTCTGCAGACACCATCATAAGCCTCGCGTACGGCTTCATTGGCTTCTGTATTTGATAGACATCGAAGCAGTAAACCATCATAGGATCGGCGATACAGCATTTTTGTCTCCGTATCATAAAAAAATCTGAGAGAACGTCTTCTGATAGAAGTAGCTTCCTTCGAATTCTCTGGCAGAATGTCGCATACTACGAAGTCGATGAACGGTTGTCTCCAGTCTGGTACTTCGTCGACTGAAAGGACGGAGTAGCTTTCAATGCATCGAATGTTATCCTTAGGACAGACCAATTCCTGGCCTATTATGTCGACCTGATGATGAGCGTAATTTGGCACAGCTAGGGAAGCGGCCAAACCAGCTAGAGCATCAGCTTCAATGTTCTGGAGTCTGGGAACATGTTCTATGAAGAATCCTCCCAGAAATGAGATAATGTCGATTGCTATTTGATGATACGGGATCATGTCTTCATGGCGGACCTCGTACGATCCCCGAATCTGGTTGACAATTAACTGTGAGTCCCCGTATGCTTCAAGATACTCTACCCCCAGCTCCTTCACAAGCCGGAGACCAATGACCAAGGCATTGTACTCGGCCATATTATTTGAACAGGGCTCTGTGAGTGAGTAGGCCCGATTGATCACCAAGCCGGAGGGAGAAATCAGCACTACTCCAACTCCAGCGATGATGTTGCCTTTGGGTCCTGTTCTCGAAGCATCGTCGAAGAACATTTGCCAGATGACATCATGGGAGACTACATTTGAACTGGTGACCTCGTCCGGTATCTATTCATATACCCTAGTCGTTTCCGAGCCTGGATGGGCTGCTAGAAAGTCTGCCAGAGCCTGGCCTTTAACAGCCTTTTGCGGTACGAAGATCATGTGGTATGGTGATAGTAATATCGCCCAGGTAGCAAGGCGAGAGCTGAGTGCCCCAGGTTTGGTTATGAGGACCCTGAGGGGGTTGATCCGCGATATCATGTGGATGGTTTGTCCCGTGACGTAGTGTCGCGTCTTCTGGATGGCAAACACGAGAGCAAGGCATTCCTTCTCGACGGCCGTGTACCGGTATTCTGGCCCAATCATCTTTCGACTGAGGTAGTATATAGCTTGTTCGTGGCCTGCATCATTGTTCTGCGCCAACGGAGCACCAAGAGAATGTTCCATCGCTCGCACATAGAGAAGGAATGGCTTTCCGGCAACAGGAGCTACCAGGACAGGGGGGTTCAACAAATATTCTTTGATGTTGTCGAAAGCATGCTGGCATTCCTCATCCTATACGAAAGAGACTCCCTTCTTCATGAGATGGGTGAATGGTTGACATCATCCGGAGAGATTAGAGATAAATCTCCTGATGTAAGCTAGCCTGCCTTGGAGGCCTCGGAGTTCGCAGAGATTTCTTAGGGGACCCATCTCCATGATTGCCTTTGTTTTTTCGGGGTCGATGTGAATGCCCTGAGAAGTGATGATGAAACCCAGGAATTTCCCGCTGGAGACTCCCAAGAATGATTTCGTAGGGTTCATCTTTAAGTTGTGTGCTCGTATTAGGTCGAACACTGTCCTGAGATCTTGCAGATGATCTTCCTTCGAACGGCTTTTGACGGCGATATCGTCGACGTAGCATTCTACTGTCTTGCGCAAGTGGTCTCTAAAGATGATGCTCATAGCTCTTTGGTAAGTAACGTCAGCATTCCTTAAACCGAAAGGCATGACGGTGTAGCAATATGTACCAATTGGTGTTCAGAATGATGTGTGCTTCTCGTCGTCAGGGAACATCTTGATCTGGTTGTATCCTGAGAAGCCATCCATGAAGGACATACGTTCGAAGCCGCAGGTGTTGTCGATCATAATATCTGTGATAGAAAGAGGGAATTCATCTTTAGGTCATACCTCATTCAGATTTTGGAAGTCAATGTATATTCGGATCTTCCCGTTCTTCTTGAGAACTGGTACGATGTTGGCTACCCAGTCTGGATGCTGCTCTTCGCGAATGAAGCCGCTGGCTATCAGTTTGTTGACCTCGGCTTCGATAGCATTCATGACATCGGGATGAAACCGTCTTTGCTGTTGTGTGACAGGTTTTGCATCTGAACGAATATTGAGTTTGTGGAGCGCGATCTCAGGGTCCAATCCTGGCATATCTTCCTAGCTCCAGGCGAACACATCGATATACTCTTTGACGAGTTGGAGCAGCGACTCTCGCTCTTCACCTGTCAGATTCTGGCTGATGAAGATTGGTTTCGGGGAGGCTTCTTCACCAAGATTAACTTGTATGACCTCATCCTCAGTGGGAGGTTCTCTTTGCTCGAAATGCTTTTCCTATTGTTCATCTCGTTGTTGGGCCCATGGCTCTAGTTCGAGAATTTTTGGATTGTCTTCATCTTCTTCATAAGCGTCGACGAATGCCATGTTGACTGACAGGACTTGTCTGAATACGTCTCCGATGCTGGTATCCGAGTCAGAAGTTGGTGACCCGGTCGAATGTGAATGCCAGTCGCATTCTTCATCTGAACTTTCAAGGGTCGTCGTGGGTGTCACATACCCTAATCCACACCGATTCTTGCTATAGTAGTCCCGTGGTTTGCCAGCCGGGACTGGGGGCTTCAAAGGTAATCGTCGTCCAGTACCGTAGTTCAAACCCGGTGTCATTTCCAGATTATACCCATGTTTCTGCATGAGATATTTAGATTGGGGGCTATAAAGATACAGAGGTAGTCTCCCGGCGTCCGATCCAAGGTCGACTTCTTCTATAGTGAAGGGATGAGGGTCGTCCTTCCAGCCGAAGATGATTGGATGGTCCCCTCCCTCAATTATTCGGTAAGCATCTTCCGCTGGAGTAAGCTGGATTGTGGTGTAGACATTTGTCACCTGTGTGTGTAGGTGAGTGCCTATACCGTATTCCATTACGTATATTGTACAAAGCTTATTAAGCTCGAGGTAGTTCAAAGATAGCCCTTTATTGATGAAGTAAGGTATCTTTTCTAGGGAGATTACATCATCTGCGGAGGGAACATCAGTGTGGGCAGCCACATACTTGGCTAGCTCCGGTTCCTCTTCGGCTACCCCCTGTGTGAATGAAGACTAAGAGGACGACCTGGGGAGCTTGATCGTCAGCGGTTCAGTTGATGGAGTTGAGCGTGGAGTTGTTGGCAGACTAGCAACCCCCAGTTTGGTACTCGATGTGGGGTGAGGAGTGGCTGGTTTGCTAGAAGTGTCAGACCTTGCATCAGGGTGACGACCCTTCTTGGGAAGGCGTATCGTCAGTGGTTTGTCGGAGGGATTGAGCTTCTCCATTTGGGGTTGACCGACTCTCGGCAGTCTGATTGTTAGTGGCCCCGTTGTGGATCTTGGCACTTGGCCAGACCTTGGTAGTCGGATTATCATCTGCTCTTCTTGTGCCGAGAGGCTGATTGCGTCCTTACGTAGAGTGGCGGTAAGGGGTACAGACCTGCCCGGTTTACGAGCTTTGAGGTGGATCGTCAGAGGCTCTTCGGATCCAGTGGCTGTCTCGGTACTAGCTTCTCCTTCACCAAGATGCTTCTTCGACTTTTCGTACAGACAGGAGTCTGAGTAGTAAGATTTGACCCCTTTGAAGAGATCGATATCAGCAAATTTCGTTCTCATGAAGCCATGTTTGTCGACATATTTGAAGCACTGGTGCAACGTCGAAGGCACGATCATATAATCATGTATCCACGGGTGCCCCAAGAGGATGTTGTAAGAAGTGTCTGCATCGATGATGTAGCAGGTGACTTCGGATTGGAGGTCGCCAATTTGACACTTCAGACGAATCTTCCCAATAGGGTAGCTCCTGCCCGAATTGAACCCGCTGATGGCGGTACTTGTAGGCGTCAGGCGATGCATTGGGATACGGAGATGATGTAGCAGACCCTTCAGAATAATGCTTATGGAAGAGCCAGGATCAATGTGCATCTGATCCACCTTTACGTCGCCGATGTATCCAGTGTAGTATAATGGGCGATCGTGTAGATTAGTTTTGATGAGCATGTCCTGCGGAGTGAAGACGATGTTGGGCATTGCTCCCGTACAGGCTCTGTCCTGGAGATCCACGGGTGAGTCCTCCCCGGTGAGGTTGGATTGAGCCAGATAGGCATCGGCATTTTGGAGTGGTTCGCTCAATGCAATACGAACGTCCTTGGAGAGCCTTAGGAGTTCGTATAGTGACAACTTGGCCGGTGTGTTAGCCAATTGTGCTAAGATGTCAAAGTTGTAGGGCCTCTCTAGCCCTTGGGCTGCCTCTTTTTGGAGGGATTTGTCGAATCGAGTCTCCCTCGGCCTAGGCTTGTTGGTCGTCGAAGGCTGAGCAGGTCCCGGAGCATCAGTTGTAGTGGGTTGATTATTTTCAGCTGGATTGTCAACCACAGGTTGGGATTGCGCTCCAGACCACGTGACGACGGCTGTCGCTTCCTCGATGTCTGCCGAGATTATGTGGCAGGTCCTGACTTTTCCACTTTTCTTCTTGTAGTTGGAAGATGGTGTGGGCCGTGTCACTTCTGATACTAAGTCTGGATGGATCCACATGACCTCCCCTCGTGATGTGGTGAGGGGTACTAGACCAGCGGCCTGATCTCGGGGAGGTAGAAGATTGGTAATCTCCATTGTCGCCAGAGGGATGGGGACCACCCCGTCTTAAGTTTTCGTCGGAGGGAAGCTGCCGAATTGCACGGACACCATATTGGCTGCCACGGTTATCTTTTTAAAATCGATAGCCAGAGCGTTCGAATCGATGAGGTTTTGGATGTACCATTTCAGCTGGTAGCAGTCGTGTGTAGCATGATGGACATAGCGATGATAATGGCAGTACTTTGGGTTCTCCATCTCTGCCGGCCACGGTTCCCGTCTTGGTGGAGGAAGCTGAATTCTGTCCCCTTGTATGAGCATGTCCAAGATGGGCTTGACGTGACCGTCTTCGAAGGAGTAAGTAATTTGCGGCCATTGTTTGTCTGCTGGCTTTGGCTCTGGCTTTTGTGCTGTATCGGCCACCATTGCCTGCTTTCCCTTGCTGTCCCGATTGTTGGAGGGGCTACCCCCATTATCGTTGTTGGAACGTTTGCCCTTGTTTTCTCCTTACGAGATGTGCAATCCCAGTTGGCGAGCCTTCTTCAGTCGTTCTTCGGCGCTTGTGGCACTGATGATGAACGTCTTCCAATCCTTGAATTAACTTTCGCCCATCCAGAGACTGATTGTCGGGAGGAGTCTCTTTTGGCAAATCTCGATCAAGGAGGAATCTGGATTTCCAGAGGGTAGCTTTATGGCGGTCTGGCGGAACCGCTCGATGTAGTTTCTTGTCAGCTCTTTCTCCCCTTGGACGACGTCCATGAGGGTGGACATGGTGATGTCCTTCCCTACTTCGTAGAATCTCTCCAAGAACATGCGCTTGAAACCGGCGAAGGAGTGGATGCAGTTGTCCGACAGGTTGCGATACCAGTCGAAGGCGACTCCTTCCAATGCCCCGATGAATAGTCGTATGAGAATGGCATCATCATGGGGCAGATGGTCGGTGGTGACCTCAAAGTAAGTGATGTACCGACTTGCCGAGGTCTTGCCATCATAAGGATTGATATTGAACGGCTTATATCTTGGTGGGAATAGAACGTCCCTCCATGCAGCAGGGTATGGTTGCCGTATTCTGAGGTCTTGAGAGTTTTCTCGAGCGTGGAACATGGCTCGGAGCTCCTGGACCTCTTTTCTCGGTTCGTGTGCTTCGTCCACGGCGGTAGGGGCCGTTGTTTCCGGGGGATTGTTGCCCGGGTTTGGCGCCGTCGAATTCGAGTCCGCATTGACCGCGGGACCCGCGCTTGTTTGGCCACGCGTCCCTCCTTATAGAGTTGGAAGGGCCGCTTTGATCTCGTCTACAGACTTGACCAAAGCAAGCAATATGGCTTCGAGACTGTCGATGCGCTGGCGATCACTGGAACCACCTTGGTTGCTGTCTGTCATGAATACCGTCTTCTCATGAGGGGAGATAGACGGAGCGGTGGAGGAAGCGCCCTCGAATCGTACCCCTGTAGTGAGAAGTCATCGGGGTATGTGGGTATGTTCCCTTCTGATTCAGACTCGGAAGGAACAGTACCCCCAGGCTCCGAGTTCGTCTCGTCTTAGGAGTTGTGGATGTCGTCGGGGACGTCGAGGTTTGCTGTATCCGATGGGAGAGTTGTCTCCCCTGGCTCGTCTTCTTGGAACATCGGATTGTTGTGGAGGCTCGGAGGGGTGCTACCCCCAGCCCCAGCAACCCCCTGCGTTATGGACGACGAGTCTCCTACTGTAGCAGATTTCGTCTTAGAGCGGGTACCTTGGAAAACTCCGGTGGTGGGCACCCGCTTAGACGACAGTTTTTTAGTCGCAGTGGTTGAGATCTTCGGGCTGGGAACATTCGTCTTCTTCCCCCTTCCATCAGCGGGGACTTTTCGAGCAGAGTGGCAGGAGACGACGGGTAGTGCCTCGTCTTCTGAAGATGGCTGTTGCAGTCTTTGAAAGACAGACTGCCGGTCTTTTTGCATCGTCGTGCTATTGCAGCAGCAGTTGACGATGACTTGGGTACAGTGATGTCCGTGGGAAGACTCATTGCACCCCGATGCATCTTCTATTTCCTTGCATTTGTGGAGGATGGCCTCACGCAAGTCACATGCTTTGCTGGCTGGGGAATTCCGGGCATGCGAGTGTGTAGGCCTCCCGCCTGCTCCCTGATTCGAAGGTAGCTCATACACTTGCCTTTGCTCGTTACTGAGAGATGCTTGATGACTATCCCGCCCATTGGCCGCAGAGGGCATGGTACAAGCAGCCTTATACAACTTTCCATTAGAGGCCCGCGTGACAATCAGCGGAACGTTCCGATATTCAGAGGTTGGGGCAGCTGACTGGGTTTGGTGGGCCCGCGCTGCCCTAGACTTCGTCCTTTTAGCACTTACAGGTGCGTAATAAGAAGAGTCCAAGTTGGATACCATAGAGTTTTTATCATCTAGAGAACCATCAGGGTCAGGACCGCATGAGAGACGGTCGAAGACTGATCGAGAGAAGCGTGGAGCAGACGCTATGCGGCTAGGATTGGAAACCGTACAGGCTGTCTGCATGCGGCTGTCTTTAGTTGACGGATGAGTTATTCTTGTGCGACTAGGAGTCACGACCATGCAGGCTGGCCGCATGCGGTTTGCAACTGTGTCCGTATGGGTTTTCTGCAAGCGATTGACTTCAGTAGCCGCATAAGTTTCATCCATGCGGTTTGCAACTGTAGCCGCATAAGCTATGCGGCTGACAGATGTGGCCGCGTGAGTTTTCTTCCTGAGGCTGACGGATGTAACCGCATAGGCTTTCTCTATGCGGCTAAAACCTTTATGCGGCTCGGATCGCATAGAGTTCCTCTTTGCCCCTGCAAGTCCACTATCATAATATTTTCTTCTGCCGAACTTGGGGACAGCAGAGTCGTCTATGATCTGAAGTGGGGCCGCAGGAGAGTCTTCTCCGCCGTCTTGAGCAACAGAGGGTATCTCTACAAGAGCTTCAGTAGGAACGAAGGATCGGGGTCTCCACTACTTGCTGGCCTTCTTTGTGCGGGCTCGCTTCTGGACCGGGCCAGCGCTCTTGTCGGAGAGCATTTCTTCGAACGCATGTTGGTCGAACCGGGTGACCATCTTCTGTTGCGTGGAGCCAAGCTTGGCTGCATCCGATTGCGTCACCAACTCCTCAGCCGTCGAGAAGTTTGTCCCCAGCAGAGTCGTCATCGTGTTTGCCATGAAATATAAAAGAGCAGAACAGTTTTATGGGAGGACTGGACTTTTACTTCACGTTAAAAACTCGCTTGTACAAAGAAAGCCTAGGGACAAAAACCTAGGTACAGCAATCTAAGTACAATTGTTTATTTTTGATTCTGGGGGGTGATGATAGAGGCTCGGGAAGGCGACGGCAACCCTGCCTTACTCCTTGGACGATCGGTATGTAGCCACGGCTCCTGTGACGAGATGGTTGGCGTTGACGAAGAAAATGCTCTTCCTGCTCTCCTCGTATTGCTCTTATGGCTTCTCTCTCTCTGGATTGATCTCTGTGTATTTTTCTCTCTGATTATTGGGGGAGCGTCTCTCTGTATGTGTGTATCTCTCTGTAAGTATATTTTGCAAGGGAATGGCACCCTGCTATTTATAATAGTGGGGAGCATCATTAGGGTTTGCAATGATTGCCCATTCTCAAAGTGGCGGCGGCCTGGTAAATGATCAATCTGGACCATTAATCTTGAGCGTGAAGGATCTGGGCCATTAATGAGGATTATGCCAAATCATGTCAGTCATTAATATTGATTGCAATAAATCCCCATCATGATGATTTGCTGATATCCGCAAATCTGAATGAATCAATTTAATTTATTCTCTTGCCACGTGTCCCAAATTATTGGGATCTAACCCAAAATTTGATTATCTTTAGGACACGTATTTTGTCATCATTGTTGAGCCGTTTGAGGAGCGTTCATATTTGGGCCGCATGAAGGTCGTCATGACCGAGCCGCATGAAAGGTTTCATGACCGAGCTGCATGAATAGTCTCTATACTCGAACCGCATGAAGGTCATCATGACCGAGCCGCATGAATATGTTCATGACCGAGCCGCATGGGGGTCTTCATGGCCGAGCTGTATGAGAGTCTTCATGGCCAAGCCGCATGGGTTTCTTTCACGACCGAGCCGCATGGGGGACCTTCATTATCGAACCGCATAGGTTTCTCTGCACAGGCCACATGAACTCGTCTAGACTGGCCGTATAAACTAGTCTCGAAGTTGTGAAGATTTTCTTCAGTTCCCTAGGAAGATGTTGCTCTTGTGTCAGTCATCATGACTACTTTTCGTCAGGGCTGTCAGCTGTCAGCTGTCAGCCGTCAGAGCATTAATTGTCAGTCGTCAGGGCATTAATTGCGTTTGAATGATGCTGGTTACAGGCGTTCTAAAAAGGACACATGGCTTCCCTCTGCTGGCTGCATGGAGTCCACTCTGTGTTTGAGCCGCATGGGGCTCTTGAGCCGCATATGGCCCCTTGGCCGCATGGATCATATTTCTCTTCTTTTTCATGCTTCTACAGGTATTTTAGCCATACCTTGACAAGTTCATAGTGGTCTTTATCAACGACATCCTCATTTATTCGAAGTCACCGGAAGAACACGAGGAGCATATAAGGATCGTGCTGAAGACCCTCAGGAAGGAGAAGCTCTATGGGAAGCTTTCAAAGTGTGAGTTTTTCCTCGACAAGGTAGAATTCCTCTATCATGTAGTGACAGAAGACGGTATATCCGTTGACCCGAAGAAGATTGTTGTTGTTGAGTCATGGACTACTCCGACTTCTGTGGATGAGATTCGGAGCTTCTTAGGATTGGCGGGGTACTACTGGAAGTTCGTACAGGATTTTGCTCGAATCGCAGAGCCGATAACTAGGCTCACTCGGAAGGACGTAGAGTTCGTATGGACAGAGACCTGCCAGGCTGCGTTCAACAAGCTGAAGAAGAGGCTAACGACAGCTCCCATATTGACGTTGCCATCTGGTTTTGGCGGTTTTTCTATCTATAGCGATGCTTCAGGAAAGGGCTTGGGGTGTATTTTAGAGCAAAATAAGAAGGTGATATCGTATGCGTCCAGACAGCTATGACCTCACGAGAAGAATTACCCCACCCACGACCTAGAGCTGGCAGCCATTATATTCGCCATGAAGTTGTAGAAACACTACTTGTACGGAGAGCGTGTGGAAATATTCACTGACCACAAAAGCTTGAAGTACATTTTCACGCAGAAGGAGCTGAATATGAGGCAACACAGATGGCTAGAATTGATGAAGGATTTTGACATCTCGTTGCAGTACCATCCCGAGAAGGCAAACGTAGTTGCGGACGCCTTGAGTCGGTATCCAATGGTTATGTTCTTGACGAGATACCGGCACTTGTTAGCAGACTTGGAGAGCTTAGGCATTGAGGTCGTCATTCCCGGAGTTGAGATACAGATGATGGGCATGAAGATTTAGTCTGGACTGATGGATAGGATACGAGAGGCACAGCACCAGGATGAGCAGCTGAGGAGTATCATCATGCAGGCACGGGCTGGTTTACTAGAGGACTTCACTGTTGCAGAGGATGGCTCGTTGAGGCATGGGGCGAGATTATGTGTACCTAGTAGAGAGCTGCGAGAGGAGGTCATGCAGAAGGCACATCGCTCTCAGTATTTCTTGTATCCTGGAGCCAACAAGATGTACAAGGATATGAGAGCCCATGTCTGGTAGTATGGCATGAAGCGTGAGGTGGCGTGCTTCGTTTCTAGATGCCTTGTGTGTCAGCAGGTCAAAGCCGAGAGGCAGAGACCCAGAACTTCAGCCATTACTGATTCCCGAGTGGAAGTGGGAACATATCACTATGGATTTCATTTTCGGTCTTCCACGTTCGCCTGGCGGGAAGGATGCGATTTGGGTCATAGTTGACAGGTTGACCAAATCGGCCCACTTTATACCATTCAAAGTGGGACTATTGTCACGCCCCAGAACCAGAATACTGGAGAGCGGGGGCAGACTTAGCCAGCTACGTATATGAAATAGAATCCATCTCGCTATACGGTCACGTCTGTCTAGATACATGAGGGTTTAACTATAAGCCAGCAGTCTCTTAAGGTCATGAACAAGCCTATTGTCTCAATCACAAGAAAGTAAGTAAAAGTTACAAGATGTATGATCATTAAATATACAATAATAAGGCATCCCAAATATTACATATTCAGCTGATCATGAAGCTAGTCGTTACAAAATGTTAGGACTAGCAAGAGTTTAGTCATACATGATCAACCCTAGGATCTGTTAATCATGCTACAGCCCGTAGGCAGACAGTAAGTAAAGTGCAATCGAGCTAAACAGGTGCTCGCCGGCTAAACGCCTCAAAAGAATATTTTTACAATAAAGTGGGAGATCAAAAATAAACCCACTCGTTGCCAGGGTTCCGTCTAGTGGCCACCATCTGGCTGGAAGATCGGTAGATCCTCTGGAGCAGCTCCGAAATCTGGCCACACAAAACCAGCTGGGTCAGACCCCAGAAAGAGCAAGTGCCACAAAGGAAGCTTCACTTAGGAACTAAAACCAGCAATCAGCACAAAATATAAATAAAGGTAAGAACTGGAAATAAGAAAATACATCAGGATGATATACGATGAGATAACTAGGGAGCTATTCAGATAACCAGGTTACAATCCGTAAACCAAACAAGGACCGAGGTTGTAACCCTTCGTCTGAACAGAACTTGGATTCTCACCATTTATCGATAAAATAAATACAGGCATTCCGGTCATGCAGTAACATGGAACAAGATCAGGACCAGACTAGACTGGTTAGACTCCATCCAATCATTTCACGGCCAAGCAAAAATTACAGCTTGATACTTTAACTAACTAGGGTTGTCACAAGCCTAATTACTAACAAGATACAGTGAGATTATTCCACAGCCACAAGCCCTGCAGACCATCCAGGTTACCCGGGTTGAAAGATTAGAGTTGAATTCAGGTGGGTACATCGTCCATGAAATGAATGTACCCTTAGGTAGCTTGAAGGGTGCAACACATGACAGTGTTCTGGAAATGTGCCCTACTCGACGGCAGGCTACAGATCCCAAGGCGTGCCCAGGTAACGGGATTGCCTGTAGCTGGGAAATCTCTTTATGACTAAAGTATTAATCTAGTTATTAGCCTTAATCCATTTCAGTAGGTACTCCTGACCGTGGTACTCAGAAGTCCCCTCCTAGACATGATGCAAGACAGGACTGGATTATTTGTACAAGCACAATCGCCCACGGTGTCCAGGACATTTATACAGGTCATGTCATGTCAGGTAGCCGTCGCAACAGCTTATCAAGATATATCATGTCAGGTTTAACATGTCCAGTTTAATGGTCAGGAGTGCGCCACGACGGGCCACTATCAGGTCATGTCAGGTTAGTCATGTCAGGAGTGCACCACTACGGGTCACTGTCATGTCAGGCTCAATTATCATGTTCAAACATATCAAGTAAATTCGTGATTATCAAGTTCATGACAAAAGGCGTAAGGATATAAAATGGACGTAAAAATATACAATAAGGAGTTACAAAACATGGGCAAATAGTGATAAATAATAGTACACAGGGCTATTGGAAAGTCATGCGGCTCAGGCATATGCGGCCAAGAAGTGATCACATGCGGCTGAAAAGGGAACAGCCCATGCGGCTGGATGGGGTCAGGCGCATGCGGCTGATAAGGAAAAAGTCCATGCGGCTAAGAAGGAGTTCGGGTCCATGCGGCTGGGAAGTGTAATATCATGCGGCTGGGTATAGAAGGAGGCGCATGCGGCCTAGTGGAAGCCCATGCGGCTGGGTCAATCGTGGCTGCTTATGCGGCTGATAATGAACTCAGCCTCATGCTGCCAAGGGTGCTGAAGCATATGCGGCTCGGGAGCAAGGCCTTATGCGGAAAGACAGGTTATACGCCTATGCGGCCAGGGTATGAAGGGGGCGCATGCTGCTCGGTTAGAAGCTCATGTGGCCAGGTCAGTTCAAGGGCTCATGCGGCTAGTAAGGAGTACAAGTTCATGCGGCCAGGTAAGGCAAGGGCGCATATGCGGCTAAGTGGAGAAAAGTTCATGCGGCTAGAAGAACACTTGCCGCATGAATTGTTTATGCGGTCAAGTCAAGTACTGTTCTTCTTCTCTAAATTTCCGAGAAGAAGAACACCAAGAAGCCATGGCCACCAAGCTGCGTAGAACCTTCATCCGGAGTCCAAATCCAAACTTCTATAGGTCAAAATGGGGCAGAATGAAATGCTCTACAACATAGAACCATCAAAACTCGAAAATAACAAGATTAAGTAGATCAAAACCCAAGAATTTCAAAAATAAAATTGACTTAGATCTACAAGAATCTAGCCATGGAAAGTGAAAATGCCAAGTTCTAAAGTAAGTTAAAATGCTATAAGGAAGAGAATGAAGCAATAAAATTGGAGTTCCTCCATGAAGCAAGTTGCACTTGCCTAGACCTCTCTCTCCCTCTCTCTGGTAGGTGAAGAAGTAAATGGAAGAAGAAGAAGAGTAATGAAGAGAGAGAATGGAAGTGGGGTTAATAAATGGTAGTGGTGGTGGTAGGTAGGGGTTCACCCCTTTGATTCATAATGAACCAATAGCAAATCCCAAACCGAACCAAGCCAACCCGAACCAAGAATAACCAAGCCAAACCAAACCAAGGAGATATGCAAATACAAGATAAAATACGTATACATATTCCAAATACGTAATATGAACAACAGGCATTACAACTATCCACGGAGAGATTGGCAAAGTTGAACGTGAAGCAGATCATCAGGTTGCATGGCGTTCCAGTGAGTATCGTCTCCGACCGCAATAGCAGATTCACGTCCCACTTTTGGAGGAGTCTACAGGCTAGCTTGGGCACATCGCTCAAGTTCAGCACAGCCTATCATCCACAAACGGATGGACAGTCAGAGCGGACCATTCAGACGCTCGAGGATATGCTGCGGACGTGTGTACTTGATTTTGGCGGCTCATGGGAGGATCACCTTCACCTGGTGGAGTTCTCCTACAACGACAGCCACCAAGCTAGTATCGAGATGTCCCCTTTTGAGGCCCTATACGGGCAAAGATGTCGTACCCTACTATCTTGGGACGATATAGGAGAGAAAGCATTGTTGGGACCCAAGATGGTGGTAGATGCTACGGAAAAGGTGAAGCTGATTAGGGAGCGACTTCGCGTGCCTAAGGACAGGCAGAAGCACTGGGCTGACAGCCATCGTAGACCATTAGAGTTCGAGGTATAGTTTTTTTAGTTGTAATTATTAATCATGATAGGAATAGGCCGTGACCTTTTGCTTAAATCTAGGTTGACGATATGGTGTTTTTGAAGATATCACCGACACGTGGTACAATATGTTTCGGAGGAGGCGGAAAGCTCAGTCCGAGATACATCGGGCCGTTTGACATCCTCGAGAAGATCGAGGAAGTGGCATACCGCTTGGCATTACCACCCGTATTGGAGGGAGTGCACAACGTATTCCACGTATCCCAGTTGAGACGATACGTGGCAGACCCCAGTCACGTGCTAGATCACGCAGAGATTGAGGTAGGACCAAGCCTTAGCTACCAGGAGCAGCCCCTAGAGATCTTGGATCGTAGGGAGAAAGTGTTGTGCAACCAGACTATTCCATTGGTGCGCGTCGCATGGAGGCACCATTCTCCGGGCGAATCCACTTGGGAGAGGGAAGACGAGATACGAGAGCGCTATCCTTACCTTTTCGAGGCATGAGGTATAAATTCCTACCCTAGTATCCATCTTTAAATTTCGAGGACGAAATTATTTTAAGGAGGGTAGATTTGTGAGCCCTTGACCCAAAATCCCTATTTTTATGTTATTAAATATTGTTGAATTACTTGTTAATGCATAGATATATTTTAATAACCAATGTATATATGTAATATATATATATATATATATATTAATTATTTCTTAGTAAATAAAAAGAAAATAGGAGTTTTCATAAATATTACAACTGTGAGGGACTGGGATACAAAATTCCATGTTTAAATTAAATTCTAAACGGCTACTGATAAAATCGAACCCAAATTCAAGTCTTGAAGTCGAATTTTGCTTCAAACTTGGAATAATTCATCTCAATCCCTGTGGAGGGATTCGACTCTATCTAGATTTCGAGTATAAAAGGAGCAAGGCAGCCGACCTTGCCACCCTTCAAACCCTAGCATTCCAATTTCTTCCCCGCCGCAAAGCCATCAAAGGAGAGGCCTGAGGAATCACCCCAAGCCCTGCTTTCGAAGCTTCAGGTACTCCCCTGTCTTTATTTGAAATCACTGTTATGGTATGCCATGTGCTTGATTTAATGTTTAGGAAGAATTTTGAAGGGCGGAGGGGGCAATCGTGGTGTACACAGTAATGTGCAGTCGACTGTAATGGCAGTATAGGCTGTGTATATGAATATAGGAGGAGTCCCAGACGAAGCCAAGTATAGGATGGCTATGTTGTGCCTGAGGATGTCAGGTAATCAGTCACCCCATGTAACCAGTATCCAAGTACCACTAGAAACCCCTGTCAAGACTCACCAACACCACATGACCCTTGAATATTAGAAAGATGCCCCAGGATTTTAGGGATAGGCCAGGGTCAGGAATCCTACACTATGGTACCAAACGACATTGATCTATTACTCATCCCTGGGGCATTATTATAGTTTAGGGTCCATTAATTGGACTATAGGCACCCACTTGGTCCTTCAAGGACAGCAGGTTTAGGATAGCATGCTTCTGTATTTGACCTAAATAGTAGGTTGGCATGGACAACTAGGATTCTACGGGTGTCCTGCAACACCTATAATAAACAGTAGGCACTGCAGTAGGAAGGAAAGAGAGAAAGGGGTAGGAACAAATCAAGTGAACCAATAGCTATAGAGTATGGGCATTAGACTTTTGAAAGCATAGGTGTATTTGCTCTGTGAGCAACACCCCATCTATGGTAATAGTATAACCAGTCCTAGAGCAGGGGACAATTACCCTTACCCTGCCCTATAAAGATACACAATCTCATGTATCTGACAGCAATAGCTCTGCAACCTTCAATGCACATGGCATGCATAATAGGTTCTGCACATTAGGAAGCACTGGCGTGCATCCCTATAACTACAGTGCACATAGGTAACATGTCAACATCAATCCTGCCACAACACTGCAATTACATGATTGCATTACACACACCATCACTTGATTCCACTGGATACCCTGTAATTCACCCTTTGCATATAGGCATTGCCTTCCTACTACCTGTATTGTGACAAACCCTTCAATACACTACATCACCTTTCCTTGCAGACCCTTGCACCCATTAGATGTGATCATATGAGTCCCTGTACCAAAAAAGTATTGAGCTTAGGATTTCTGACAAGAATCAGTCAGTCCCTAACCAATTGGCAGCTTCCTGACACCTGGTGCCATAAGCCAACTAGGCATTGTAGGATAGTAATCCTACTGATGAGGTTGATGGCTATTTGATGTGAAGGGAATAACTGGGTATAATACTAAGGCCTTGACAGGACTGGACTGCCAAGAAACTTATGACATTCAGACATTAACATAGGTAAAGGACCATGTAACTAGGGCACCAAGTACCAAACCATAGGAAACAAAGGGTTGGAGTTAACAGGAACATGTACCCTCAAGTATGTGACAAGCCTTGACAGAGGCAATAGTGGCTAGCATGCATTAGACCCTCCTTGGACCCCTGGTTCCGTTGCAGGGCCATGGTAGGACCCCTGGTTCCGTTGCAGGGCCATGGTAGTCCTGTTTAGGTCAGATATGCCACTTTGGTACACTGGTATCAGGATATGGAGAGTAGAGTATTTTTAGTGTCAGTTAACAACTGTACCAAGGTATAGGTACATAGCTTTGGGTGTGTATAGTATCTAGGTGCTGCCAGTAGTTGACATGTCATAGGGATGTATCCTAGTATAGCTTAGAGTAATAGGAATGGACCACTGTACAATCCATACCATATGCTTAACCCCTATGTGTATCAATGGATATTTATGCAAAAGATGAATTCAGTTGGGAGGGAATTCCTGAGTTCAGCCTCATTTACCATATGTACAACTCAACCTTTTCCATCTACTGATTAGTCCAGGAAAGTGAGAGGACTCGAGGAGTGTGGATAGGTTCAGTCCATCTTATGGACCCAATACCATCCTTGACCAGTCCACAATATAATGTATTATCCCATATTCTTAGTAACCAGACCTGCTTTATGTTTCAATCCATAGGAATATGTTGATCTTGAGTAGCAGTAGCAACTATAGGAAGGGGGTTGATTCCTGTAGACAAGGGTAGAAAGATTGTATGCCAATACATGTGCAGTCCACCTGAGATTGGCATGCATCAGCCCAAATATTATTTGGTTCAGTCCAATATGTTGTCTATATGACTTCTAAGGTCCAGTTCCATATAGGCATGTCCTTTAACATTTAGTCCCAGTAAATGTTCAGTCCTCTCTGGACTTGTATCAGCTGTTCCCAATTATGAGTTGGAAGTATATAGCTATAGAGTGTGAAGAGGTTAAGATTCATATAAGGAATGAGAGTAATAAGGGTTAACACAGCTGCAGTGAGGTCTTACATCAGCTATTAGCACTACAATAGGGCATAACACGAGTTGTCAGAGTATCCCCATCAAATCCTAGGTGCAGCCCCTATCTAGGCTGACATGGAGGCCACCTACACCCTCACAACTCCTGCCTGAAAACTTGGAGTCTGAACCTTCCTAGTCACCTATGTGTTTATTGCAGCAGGGATTAGTGAGGGCTTGGGTGGCATAGATACAACTGCATATGCTTTGGTTTTGTACAGGCAGGCAATGTCCAGATCATGAGATATCTGTCCTGCACATTTTAGCATCCTCTGATACACCCATGTATCAGAACACAAGTATTATCGTACATTGCACTTAGGGTAGGTCCTACAGTCCACCATTGTCCTAATACCTTTAACCATCTTATCCAGAGAGTACAAGCTACCTTATACCAGGGAAAAACAATGCCAGGTTTTTAGATAGGCTAATAGGCTAGAAAATGGTAGTTGACATAGACTCTTATCTATTATCCAACAGTTGCAAGAGAACTTCCCTTATATTCAAGTGATTTCGAATTGAACGCTAGTATATGGCTCTTCCTGGTAATCAGTAAGATCCTGCTATGGACCCTTTTCCTAACATATTGAATACTAAGCTAGGAGTTACCTGATACTAACACCTGAGTCCCTCGGACTGAATGTATATTTTTTCCTCACCCCAAGTTTGACACTGGCCTAAAACCTCCCCTTTGTATCTATGGGATACTGAATTCAGGAATTTCCTTTATACCAGTAGATACAAACCATAGAGCTCATGCTCATAGCCACTAGGAGTACCATGAGTGACAAATAGGTATCCTTAGATGGCATACCAAAGGTGACCTATGGCAGGACAATCTCCTACAGTGCAATTACATACGGGCATTAACAGTAAGTAATAGGGTCCAGTGTAGTACCTAGGGATGCACCATATAGGATAAATGCCCAGAAGAACATGTGTAAGCAGTAGGAAGAGAAACCAATATTCTGTGGGTATATCATAGGTGAGGAAATAGGGAGATCATATAGCTCCAGTTGTACTGGAAACTGCGTATCTCAGGTAGGATATGTGTCCTAAGCCAAGTTGTAGCAATTTAGGAGAATGAAGTGCAAGGGTCTGGGTAGGTATCACTAAGGAAATAGGGACGTGTGTACCAAGGGTATACACATATAATCAAATTTTAGTAGTCTTGACAGTAGGACACAAGTATTCCTATACAACAGTACGAGACATGAGGCTTAGGATTAGCACTAGTATAAATAAACTCCAGACCATTAAGATTACTAAGTATAAGGGTAATTCATAATAGTTAAATAGACTCATTGATTAATTTTATCTGTTGATTAGAAATTGATTCATAATATAGGTTTTTTGGACTCCGACTCAGCACTTGATTCGTACCATCAGCTCAGGACTACAGGCAAGTGCACTCTATGTTTGCTTCTAATTCTTATAGTCTTGTTCAGTACATATTATACATATGCCCCTTGCTTGATGACACGATAGACACACGAGGTAGTATCATGGACCCCAATTATCATATTCTTGTCTTACTTTATCATTGTACTTCGTGACTTGTCTGGGCCCATGTATACTGGTCGGGACGGGGAAATATCTTAGTAGACGTGTGAACTTCTCATTCTATCCTAATATGTCTAATCTTGACTGATAGCAGCTGCACATGACACATACAGGGTGTCGTATTTATCCCTTAGCCGTCCACATGTCGAAAAAGATATTTCAACACACTTAGATAGTTGTCTTTATTATTTATTTATATTCCACCATTTGACATGTCACTATGATATTATATTCTGTCCAGTTGACATACCACATTCTGCGATTTTTGCTTTCATCTTAGATATACTCTATCATTAGTTTACCTTCTTATTCATTCCACATATGCTATATTCATGCACTGTCAAATCTATTATGTTGCGGATAGCTTTTCAGTTTGTGTGCTTGTTCCATTCCTGACTGGATAACCAATATTTTTAGGTAATGAGTTAGAGGATTTATGTACTACATGTTATGAGCATACTGCAGATCCTGATTTTGGCACACAGGGCGAATTAGAGGCTGCTTATACATAGCTACCTGCTACAGATAATTTTAGGAGATTTATGTAGCATTCTCATAGACTGGATTAGTTTGAGATTTTATATTGTTATTTATATTTTGTGACTCATGAGTTGGATTGTGACTGTTCTTTAGTACATTTATCTTTGGATACTATGTCACTTTATACTTTTGATCTATGTTGGAGTTGTCAGAATCATTTATCCTTCTCTCCAAACTGTGACATTTATATATGATTCATCTTGTTTTTGAACTATTTCGTGATGTGGTTTAAATTGTGCAAATACATATAAATTGTGTGGTTGTTTTATAAATGTGGAGATGACTTGACAGCATACTACCGACGACTATACGACGTAGGCTGGACGTACCTACAGTTCGTGCCTAAATACTGGGTACGGGTCGTGACAAACTCACATCGAAGAAGATGATCAAATCGTAACCTCAAAACAGTCGATACCGAATTACGCTCTCATCCTTGATCGCATCGATCAACATATTAGGAAACCTGTAGTCATTCTCAAGGAAGGATTTATTCGGGGACTTACCAAGGCGCCGAGGAGAACTATTGGAAGACAAAGATCGATAAGATGAAGAGGAAGACTAGAATGACCTGCGTAGATCAAGAATTCTCTCAGCAGATCGGTCGATTGATCACAACGATGAAGTGGTGGTCTGCAGTGAAGAACGCCTTATGGGAAGAAGAAGATTCAATAATTTTGATTTCGAAAACAATTCAAAAAATAAAACTTACCAAAAGTTGGGGTCAATCCCAAAGGAAGAAGATGGTGATCTTACAGTGAAGGGAAGAACTGGTCGGAGTAGATCGTCGTGCG
Organism: Iris pallida; assembly: GCA_029216955.1. NCBI lineage: Eukaryota > Viridiplantae > Streptophyta > Magnoliopsida > Asparagales > Iridaceae > Iris > Iris pallida. The sequence goes on along the minus strand of JANAVB010016199.1, from coordinate 3,415,445 downwards.
TGTCCGCTCCGTTCGTCAAATCGTCGAAGGAAGCCACGTTGTTGTCGCCAGAAAAGACGCCTACCCGCTACCAAGCAAAGATCGCCCAGTCATTGCCTGCTGTTATGAAGGCCTCACCGTGGTCGATCCTTAATTTAGGGTTAGGTTGTGTAAGCCCAATTCCTGATTTTTTTTATTATTATGAATAATTTTTATGATCATTAGAAGTCATGCCTAAACTCATAAGGGGGCTCCGACCATATTATCGTCATATGGCCTCTAGATAGGTTATATAAGCCTTATATAGCTATTTCATATTTTTCCATAATTTTTGGGATTTTTTTGTATTTATTTATAAAGGTTTATACATTTTTACGACTTCTAAAATTTACTTTAGGGTCATTTGAGACTATTTTGAGACTCAATATTTTTCTTTAGGCTCTAGGAGAATAAAAATATTTTTTATATTTTTTTTAGATTTTTTTTGAATTTTTAAGATATTTATTGGAATTTATTTGACCTTAAATTGATTCATAAATTAATTTTTGATTATTATATACCCAGTCAGCGAGCATAGTCAACCGTCGGGCCCACCTGTCAGCCGCTTGGGCCAAGCGGGGAGGGCCCAACTGTCAGCGGCACAGGCCACAGACTGTGCCTTCCTAATATGGGTCGTCTCATCAACCGACTTCGAGTCGACTTAGTCAAACTGCAACGATATCTAGCAGTTCATCTTATGAGCGAGGAAGAGCAGATGCTGCCATGTGACAGGGAGCCGAGATCCACCGACTCCCTTCAATATAACGCAGGGCTTTCCAGAAACCCTATTTTCCTTGGCCGATTTTGAAGCTTTTGATCTTGGTGATTCTCAGACTTCCCGAAGCGATTGCGGATAGCCCCGATCTTGTTTTCGTGCACAATTTTTTAGTTAGATTCATCCTGAGGTCAGCTTTAAGAAAATATATTTTATTTGCTAAGATTTTGCTTGTGAATGTCTGGAGAATTATTAAAGTCTTGGTTGTCCAAAACTCGATACGTCGTACGGTTTTCGAGATTTAGGGGGATATCAAACTCTGATTTGCGATCCATTTGATGTTTTGGAAAGTTGACACAACGATCTTCGACATATAATTTTTCCAAAATTTTAAAGGTTCGTTTAGTATTTTATTTATTACGTTGAACTCAAATTTGATCGATAAATTACCAATTTGGTCATGGTTAGCCATAACTGTGATATCTTTTGACCAAAGCATAATTTTGTGGCACAGTCAATTTCGATGCAGTCGTAGCGCTAAAATCTACTAAGATGCACTTTTAAAATCTTGAGTTCATAATATTTGACTAGTTAGTCAATGGCATACCTCTATTTGCATGCCATGGTTTCCAAAATTGGAAACGTGACTTTCTTAGACCAAAATTTTCTATTTGAGTTATATTTCAGATTATTATAAGATTAAATTAGATTTAAGTAATTTATTTCATAATTAAATAATATTATTATTATTTTGGGTTTTAATGATGGGTTGGACTCCAAACTTTGCTTTAATTTATATTAAGTTTTCTATTTGAAATATAGTTTTTGGCCTACAAATGTTATCGTAGTAGTTCCTAAAACTATAGTTTGACTTAAAAATATGGTTTCTATATTTTTAGGTATTTACCTAGAATATGTTTTTAAGTGTCATAATTATTTTCTAAAAATATGTTATAAATCTTATTTTGACTACTACGATATAGTTTCCAAATATGATGAGCATTTTTCTATAATAGTTTTCGAAATTATACTATGACTAAAATATAGTATGTAGTTTTGTGGCTATATGTGATTTCAAGATGGGGTTATAAGCCCAAGAATATATTAGTACTTTTCAATCTATATAGTTTTTGAATATAGTAAATATTTTCCAAAATGGTTATATATATTTATTTATTCTCTTCGATTCTTATCTTGATTGTGACTAGTCATATATTTTTATTTCTTGTGATTCTGACTACTTTGTATCGACCCTAGGCTAATTGGACTGTCTCGGACCCAGTTACAAAAGGAATATCGAAAGGTTATATATATCATTGATGGTATTAAGGCATATCAATGATCAATATATGATAACTCGCGCGTACTATGATTCAGGAACAAAAATTGTGTCGAATGTTATTGTTTGAATGGACTCTACATTTTTGGAGATTTGACATATTGAATGATAATATCGAATGTTTGGATGAATTAGATGAACTTGGAGTATGCGTGAATGGATGTTAGTCGAACAATACAGAATAAAATATTAAGAAATTTAGAGGATGAATGATTCAAAACGTAATCAGTTGAATCAGATTTATATGATCAGTGATGTAAGGATTGATACGACTAAAAAATTGATAGTAGGCGAGCTTGCGATCTTGCGAGGAGATAGATGCACGGATGAGGACTAGTAGGATTAGGAATTGAGGTAAGTTATAATCGACGAATTTATGATTGAGATGTTATGACTCAAAATTAGAATGGATATTGCGACTTATGATCGATGGTTATGACGTGATTTTGCAGTCTTGGTATATGAGTTTGAATTGGTGGATTATATCGCATAGGTTTGAGGACTGACTAGGAGAATAGCTTGGATTGATGTCTGTCGATCATGATATATCGAGGATTTTGGTTAAATAAAATTTTTCTAGGAATAGATTTGCTTAACAGACTCGAACCCCTTAAACTAGATATTGCAAATGCAAGCAGAAAAATTTATGCTGGATGTTTAGAAATCGGAGAGCTTGGATAAAAAACCATGTTCTATCGACTATGGTTTGACCATAGAATTAGGAGTAAGTGTTTGGATTTTGGTTGTATGAAAACAGTGATCATGAATTTTACTTTGACTTTGGATTAGTGAGTTAGCCTAGTGGTTAGGCAGACGGCCCTATGTCGAAAGATATAATTGGTGTGATCGGCCCTATAAGAGTCGCCCAAGTAGATTATAGAGTTGGGGTAGTTAGTTTGTAGAGCTGGGGCTTGAAACTGGAAGAAGTGTTCCTGGGAGTTTAAAGATTGATAAGATTGGTTTGGACAATGATATTGGATATTGGTGTTAGTCACGCCCCAGAACCAGAATACTGGAGAGCGGGGGCGTACATAGACAGCTACGTATATTGAAATAGAATACATCTCAACCATACGGTCACGGCTGTCTAGATATGAGGGTTTACTACAAGCCAACAGTCTCTTAAGGTCAAGCCTACTGTCTCAATCTCAAGCAAATAATATAATCACAAGATGTTTGACCACCAAATATACAATAAAAGGCGTCCCAAATATTACATATCAGCTGATCATGAAGCTAGTCGTACAAAATGCTAGGACTAGCAAGAGTTAAGTCATACATGATCAACCCTAGGATTTGTTAATCATGTTTACAGCCCGTAGGCAGACAGTAAGTAAAGGTGCATCGAGCTAACAGATGCTCGTCGGCTAAACGCCTCAAAAGAATAAATTTACAATAGAGTGAGCGAAACAAAATAGAAAACCCACTCGTAGCCCGGGTTCCTTCTAGTTGCCACCATCGGGCTGGAGGTTCGGTAGATCCTCGGGTGCTGCTCCGAAATCTGGCCACACAAAACCAGCTGGGTCAAACCCCAGAAAAAGCAAGTGCCACAAAGGAGGCCACGAAATAAGAAGAAAAGCAAGCATATCAGAACATAAGAAAAGAAAGAAAAGTAAAAGTAATAAAGAGCATGTCAGGACAATAAACGACTAGGGACGTGGAACCATTCTGGGAGCCAGGTTACAACCCGTAAACCAAACAAGGACCGGGGTTGTAACCCTTCGCCTGAATAGCTTCTTGTCTCTACCCAATTATTGTTAGAGATAAGTAAAACAAGCATGTACAAGGTTCCAGGTACAGGGGCTAGACAAGACTTAGACAAGGCTGGACTCCATCCATTCATAAAGCGGCCAAGCAATTACTACGGCTTACTACTTAACTAACTAGGGTTATCACAAGCCTAATTACTAACAAGATGCAATTAGAATTTTCCCAGTCCCAAGCCCTGCAGACCATCTAGTTATCCTTCCGCGGGTTGAGAGTATAGTTGGGTACATCGCCCCGGAGACGATATACCCTTAGGTGACTTAGAGGGTGCAACACATGACAGTGCGCTGGAAATGTGCTCTACTCGTCGGCAAGCTACAAGTCCAATTAAGAGCGCCCAGATAACGAGATTGCCTGTGACTGGAAATTCTCCATGAACTATAGTTTGATCTAGTCATTAGCCTAATCCATATTCAGTATGAATCCCTGATCGTGGGAACCAGGGAGTCACGTCCTAGACATGATGCAAGACAAGACAAGTGGATTACACAAGCAAGCAAGCAGGAATACCCACGGTGTCAAGTTGATTATACGAGTCAAGTTACAAGTTACAAGTCAAGTCAAGTCAGGAGTGCGCCGCCACGGGCCACTATCAAGTTATCAAGATAAATCATGTCAGGGTACTTGTCAGGAGTGCGCCACGACGGGCCACTATCATGTCAGGTTGGTCATGTCAGGAGTGCACCACTACGGGTCACTGTCGTGTTATACTAGTTCCTTGTCATACCATGCCATGTACAATAGTCATTCCACATATATTACGTAAAATCAAGTTCATGACAAAAGGCGTAAGGATATAAAATGGACGTAAAATATCTGATAAAATATCAATATACAGGGCTATAGAAGAGCCAAGCTTAAAGAAATAAAACCAAAACTCCAAGAGCCAATGGATTGCGCAAGGGGTCAGGGGGTTGGATTGCGCAGGAATGGTTGGCGCAGGCTACGAAGTGCGCAGGCTTAGACTGCGCAGGCAATGGATGGCGCAGGATACAGACTGCGCAGGCTTAGACTGCACAGGCAATGGATGGTGCAGGATGCAGACTGCGCAGGCTTAGACTACGCAGGCAATGGATGGTGCAGGATGCAGACTGCGCAGGCTTAGACTGCGCAGGCAATGGATGGCGCAGGATGCAGACTGCGCAGGGGTCAAGCGCGCAGGAGCCGATGGCGCAGGGTTGGTTGCACAATCGGGCAGCGGCCAGGCTGCGCAGTCAGCGACCAACGCTAAAGAGCGCGGCGCGGGGAGGCTGCGCGGTCAGTGCTGCGCTAAAGAGCGCAGACTGTAGATCTTCTTCTCCAGGCCGAGAGGAACATCAAGAACACCCAAAAATTCAATCTTTCATATCTTAGTCAAATCAAAGCCGAATCTAGATTTTTAAAGTTCTAACTTGAGTAAAATTGAATTCTCTTCCACATGGAAGCATCAAAACCCACAAAAATATAACCAAAATAGATCAAAACCATGTAAATCCGAAAATAAATAAACTTAGATCTAGAACAATGGAGACTCCAAATCACAAAATGTCAAGTTCTAATGTTGATCACCATGGCCTAATCTAGCTAATGAACAAATAAAATGTGGTTCTCATGTGGTGGCAAGGTGCACTTGCCTATGGGTGTTAGTGTTGTGTAGAGGAAGGAAGAAGAAGAAGATGGAGAAATAAATAAGAGAATTATGGAGGAGAGAGAAAAGTAGGTGGAGTTTTAATGAGGGAGAGTTGTGTTGTGTTGAGGGTTGAACATAGGCTAAGGTGTTCCAATGCAGGTTAAACCAAACCAAACCAAATCAAACCAATTCTCCTCCACAAAATAAACCAAGCCAGGTAAAACCCAATTACGAGAACCAAAATCTGCAAGTCAAGCCAATTACAAGTACATGCCAAAATCCGAAAAAACGAATACAGGTCTGAAATACATACAAGCTTGACAAAATACGTATTCAGAATATGGGTGTTACAACTCTATCCACCTTAAAAGAATTCTGTCCTCGGAATTTAAATCAAGATGCTTAGAGATGTAAGAGCCAGCTATACTAATCACGAATAAGCTATACTAAGCAAACAATCAAACAATCATACATGCAAGCAAGAGATGGGAAACATAAGGCATAAGGAAGACATTATACCTTACGAGTCAAACAAGTCGGGATATCGTGATCGGATGTCATCCTCACACTCCCACGTTTGACTCTCCCAAGGAGCGATGAATTCAAGCCACACGAACTAAACTGATAGTCTTGCGCTTGAGGTCTCTCTCTTTGGTCAAACAGGGACACGGGCCTCTCCTCATACGAAAAGGTTGGTACCAATAACCGTTTTCGAATGATCTAGGACATGGCTCGGGTCCGGGACATACCGTCGTAATTGGGATACATGAAACATGACATGTGTCCCGCATAACGACGACAAAAAGCAAGACAATAGGACACAGATACCTCTCTGCCGATCCTGGGTCTGGGCCTGGGCCAGGGCGAACTGCTGAGGCCTCTGTTGCTGGAATACTTGGGCCTGAGGCGTCAATGGCCTCTGAGGCTGATACTGCTGCTGTACTGGTGCCGGTGCTGGTCCCCTCACCGAAGGACTAGTCTGGGCCGAAGAGGAGGAACCAGCTCTATTCGGACAGGACCCTATCATGTGGTCCGGCGCTCCACAAGCCAAACACAATCCCTGTGCTCTGCGACACTCCGAAACAACGTGCCCTGGCTTCCCACAATGAGTGCAGCCCATTGCGGAAGACTGTTTCTGCTTCTGCTGCTGCGGATACGTCGGGGTTGAATGCTGAACCGACGTAACCGAATCCGTCCTTTGGGAAGCTCCAATAGTCAAGGCCCTAGCTGCCGGGGCTGGTGCTGAAGACTGGGTCATCTGGCCGTGAGACCGCTTCCTACCTCCAGTCCTATCCACGATCCTCTGGGAGGTGTACTCATGCCTCCTAGCTGCTCTCAAAACTGCATCGAACGTCTGGTGCTCGAACTGCTCGACTGCCAACAAGATCTCCAAATGCAGTCCCTGTTGGAACCGTTGGGCCCTATCAAACTCGGTTGCCACCAAGGTGGGGGCAAACCTACTGAGCCTAGAAAACTCAGTCGTATAGCCATCGACCGTTCTGCCTCCTTGGTTCAGGTTGGTAAATCTGGTCTGCAGGTCGTACCGAGCCACAGCATCGAAATACTTCGTCTGGAATCTCTCTCTAAATACTGCCCAAGCAATGGGTGCCACTAATCCCATGGCTTGCGCCGCCCACCAACTGCTAGCCAAGTCCAGCAACTGCAGGCGTACCACCGCCACCTTCTCATTCTCAGGTGTCCTAGCTGCTTCCAGAATCACCTCGCTATCCTGAAGCCAAGCGTCCGCGGCAATCGCATCTTCACTGCCGTCGAAGAAGGGAGGGTTCAGGTGCTTGAAGCTGTTGGCCGCGCTATTCCCTGGGTGACCGCCTCTGGTCAAAGCATCTGCCACAGTCTGGTGCAAGACGTCTCCTCTGCGATCCTGGGAAGCTATCAAGGTCCTGATGAGACCTACCAAGGTGCCATCATCAAGTTCCGCAGGCTGGACGGGCCGAACTGGGGGTTCTCCTCCAGGAGGTATCACTCTGGAGGTGACTCCGGAGTGCTGGGCTTGATCTCCAGGTTGCTGCTGGTCCACGGGAGGCGCTCCACCTTGCTGATCGGCGGGGTCAGGTACAGTACCGCTGAAGAAGACGACACAGGGAAAACAATAAGGAAGGACCAGGACAGATCAACGATACAAGCACATGATCAAGGCAAGAATCCAGAGATTCAGAGGATATAAACGGAGATCAAGGACGAGTAATGATTGAGACATCTGTTGGTAAACCCTCACATTTCTTGATTGACAAGACCTGCATGGGCCACCACTTAAACCATGTCATGCCCCAGAACCAGAATACTGGAGAGCGGGGGCATACATAGCCAGCTACGTATATTGAAATAGAATATATCTCAACCATGCGGTCACGGCTGTCTAGATATGAGGGTTTACTACAAGCCAACAGTCTCTTAAGGTCAAGCCTACTGTCTCAATCTCAAGCAAATAATATAATCACAAGATGTTTGACCACCAAATATACAATAAAAGGCGTCCCAAATATTACATATCAGCTGATCATGAAGCTAGTCGTACAAAATGCTAGGACTAGCAAGAGTTAAGTCATACATGATCAACCCTAGGATTTGTTAATCATGTTTACAGCCCGTAGGCAGACAGTAAGTAAAGGTGCATCGAGCTAACAGATGCTCGTCGGCTAAACGCCTCAAAAGAATAAATTTACAATAGAGTGAGCGAAACAAAATAGAAAACCCACTCGTAGCCCGGGTTCCTTCTAGTTGCCACCATCGGGCTGGAGGTTCGGTAGATCCTCGGGTGCTGCTCCAAAATATGGCCACACAAAACCAGCTGGGTCAAACCCCAGAAAGAGCAAGTGCCACAAAGGAGGCCACGAAATAAGAACAAAAGCCAGCATATCAGAACATAAAAAAAGAAAGAAAAGTACAAGTAATAAAGAGCATGTCAGGACAATAAACGACTAGGGACGTAGAACCATTCTGGGAGCCAGGTTACAACCCGTAAACCAAACAAGGACCGGGGTTGTAACCCTTCGCCTGAATAGCTTCTTGTCTCTACCCAATTATTGTTAGAAATAAGTAAAACAAGCAAGTACAAGGTTCCAGGTACAGGGGCTAGACAAGACTTAGACAAGGCTGGACTCCATCCATTCATAAAGCGGCCAAGCAATTACTACGGCTTACTACTTAACTAACTAGGGTTATCACAAGCCTAATTACTAACAAGATGCAATTAGAATTTTCCCAGTCCCAAGCCCTGCAGACCATCCAGTTATCCTTCCGCGGGTTGAGAGTATAGTTGGGTACATCGCCCCGAAGACGATATACCCTTAGGTGACTTAGAGGGTGCAACACATGACAGTGCGCTGGAAATGTGCTCTACTCGTCGGCAAGCTACAAGTCCAATTAAGAGCGCCCAGATAACGAGATTGCCTGTGACTGGAAATTCTCCATGAACTATAGTTTGATCTAGTCATTAGCCTAATCCATATTCAGTATGAATCCCTGATCGTGGGAACCAGGGAGTCACGTCCTAGACATGATGCAAGACAAGACAAGTGGATTACACAAGCAAGCAAGCAGGAACACCCACGGTGTCAAGTTGATTATACGAGTCAAGTTACAAGTTACAAGTCAAGTTAAGTCAGGAGTGCGCCGCCACGGGCCACTATCAAGTTATCAAGATAAATCATGTCAGGGTACTTGTCAGGAGTGCGCCACGACGGGCCACTATCATGTCAGGTTGGTCATGTCAGGAGTGCACCACTACGGGTCACTGTCGTGTTATACTAGTTTCTTGTCATACCATGCCATGTACAATAGTCATTCCACACATATTACGTAAAATCAAGTTCATGACAAAAGGCGTAAGGATATAAAATGGACGTAAAATATCTGATAAAATATCAATATACAGGGCTATAGAAGAGCCAAGCTTAAAGAAATAAAACCAAAACTCCAAGAGCCAATAGATTGCGCAAGGGGTCAGGGGGTTGGATTGTGCAGGAATGGTTGGCGCAGGCTGCAAAGTGCGCAGGCTTAGACTGCGCAGGCAATGGATGGCGCAGGATGCAGACTGCGCAGGCTTAGACTGCGCAGGCAATGGATGGCGCAGGATGCAGACTGCGCAGGCTTAGACTGCACAGGCAATGGATGGCATAGGATGCAGACTGCGCAGGGGTCAAGCGCGCAGGAGCCGATGGCGCAGGGTTGGTTGCACAATCGGGCAGCGGCCAGGCTGCGCAGTCAGCGACCAACGCTAAAGAGCGCGGCGCGGGGAAGCTGCGCGGTCAGTGCTGCGCTAAAGAGCGCAGACTGTAGATCTTCTTCTCCAGGCCGAGAGGAACATCAAGAACACCCAAAAATTCAATCTTTTATATCTTAGTCAAATCAAAGCCAAATCTAGATTTTCAAAGTTCTAACTTGAGTAAAATTGAATTCTCTTCCACATGGAAACATCAAAACCCACAAAAATACAACCAAAATAGATCAAAACCATATAAAATCGAAAATAAAGAAACTTAGATCTAGAACAATGGAGACTCCAAATCACAAAATATCAAGTTCTAATGTTGATCACCATGGCCTAATCTAGCTAATGAACAAATAAAATGTGGTTCTCATGTGGTGGCAATGTGCACTTGCCTTTGGGTGTTGGTGTTGTGTAGAGGAAGGAAGAAGAAGAAGATGGAGAAATAAATGAGAGAATTATGGAGGAGAGAGAAAAGTAGGTGGAGTTTTAATGAGGGGGAGTTGTGTTGTGTTGAGGGTTGAACATAGGCTAAGGTGTTCCAATGCATGTTAAACCAAACCAAACCAAATCAAACCAATTCTCCTCCACAAAATAAACCAAGCCAGGTAAAACCCAATTACGAGAACCAAAATCTGCAAGTCAAGCCAATTACAAGTACATGCCAAAATCCGAGAAAACGAATACAGGTCTGAAATACATGCAAGCTTGACAAAATACGTATTCAGAATATGGGTGTTACAGTGTTTGATAGACAGATGGCTTGCGATCAAAAGAACGAGATGGTATCGAGGATTAGTTAGATCAATAGCATATTGATGATTTGCCTTGGTGGTGTTACAAAATTAAAAGTGATAGACGAAATATTGATGACGAGTTGATAAGTGATTTTAAAATCGTGTGCTTTGAGGAAGTATTGATGGAAGTACGATCATTGAGGTAGAACAGACTTGATGTTTGATCGATTTTATTCGAAGTGAACATAATGAATTTGCATAGGCTAGATACTTTGGACGTTGGCGTCAATGTTGTAAGAATTGACCGAAATAATTGTCATTGGTTAAGTGAAATAAAATTATATTTGGATCGAATTTCCTAGTATAAAAAGTAAGTTGATGGTTGAAGATGATTTTGTGTTTAATGAAATGAAATGTGTTCTCGAGGAAGGAATGAAAGCAAAAATATGCTTAGTCGAATTTGAAACAATATTATCAGGATTGAGATCATATTTGGAAGTGTATCGAGTGGTACATAATAAGATATTCGGATTTTGATTAGTTGTTTCAAGGGTTTAAAAAATTCAGAAGATAGAACGTAGGTGATTCAAACGATGACTTCGGAAGATAGTTAAATTGGTCAGCGAGAATTGAGTATCGATACATGTTTGTGATTGAATTATTGAAACAAGCCAGGTTTGAAAGATTGGTTGGGATTTGATTTGAAATTCTGAGGACTATTAGGATTTTGATTAAGGGGTAACATTGGGCTTCGAATAGAAGAAAGACTTGGTTATATTTTGGATTCAGAATGATTAAGGAATATCGCTTGAGTGGGTCTACCCTATAACTAAGTTGCATGTGTGCGTGGCGAGGTGTATTCGTTCCGTGCTTGAGAATAGCAGCACGAAGCAGTATGGTTAAAGATCGGACTTGATGAATATGTTGCAAAATAGTCAAATTGTTTAGGATAACAAAGTTGTCCGATACAAAACTGGCTAGGGCACGAAGCACAACTTAGATTGAGGAAGCGAATATAAAGTGTGTTCGAGAGATTTGTATTGTTGTGTCAGGTGAGTTCAAGTTGAGTGTAGAGTGATAAAGTTGATGGGTGTGTACTCAGGAAGTTTCGATGACGAAACTTTTTTGAGTGGTATATTATGTAGTGCCTCGTCTCGCTCAGTATACAACAGGATGAATCAATGAATGCAATGGTGTTCGGACTTGGCTATGCAGCGATTTGGTCGGAGTCCCGCTCGGTCGAGAAAACTCCTCGTTCGATGAACTCGTCTATGCTTCGCTTTCACATCTAATAAATGGATGTTTTCTTACGCACTGATTAGGTATGCTAATAAATGAACCCATATAGTTAAGGGAATAATCCCATTTTGTATCAAATTTGTGTAAAACATGAAAATATTGAACTTGATCCTAGATAGTACTTTATGTTGGATTTTTAAATTGGCACTCGGTCTTTCGATCCCACGACTTGGCAAAAGTAGAATTTTCTTATGCCGCCACATAGACTATCGACTTGCTATCATAGTCGATACGTTCCCACAAATTTAATGCTAGTCATAGTATATACATCCCCGTGGTTTCAAGGCTTATCATATAGAGTATGACTCGATTGGTGGTATTACATGAAACACAATAGGTTCTACGAAATCGGGGCATGACACCTTATTGATCACAACTTCTGTATTTATTATCACCTAGAGAGAAAGAGATGTCTCGTGATCCCTAGGTTTCATTAAGTTTGGTTACCTCGCGTCGTTGCCACCTTTTCTAGGACTAGCCGATGCCTCACCTGCACAAGAACCTATATAGTGTAGTGTCAATCGTATATTCGTAATAGTGCTCCGACTCATGCGCCTTCCAGAACTAAGAGAATTCCTTGCTCATGGTGCGTACAATTAGCTAGCCTTGCAGTAGCAAAAAGATAGGTCGTCCATCCATGTTAAGGTTCCCTGGTGAGGTGGGGGTGGGGTGGGGGACACTACAGGATGGGTTGTTTATCTAGTTTGGATGCCTCGTAAAAAGTAATAAAGGTGTACGAAAGTAAGCAAAAATCATACTCGTTTTCCAGGCATGTTGGGACATACGGTTCCTATAGAAGATCAAGTTGGTGAGCCATGTGATAATAAACCTTCATGCAAGGTTCGAAGAGCACTAAAGACAAATGTGAGGTCCACCACCAAATCATTGCATGGGAGCTTGCTCGATGATCGACTATGTGTCCGATAATCTGACCACAATGATGTTAATTGTAATTACATCCATAAGTAACTTGGTCCATTTTGTATTATATTTGATATATGTGTGAGGATCTGCATAGCCGTTAATTTATCTGTTATTTATCTCGCTTTTTTACTTTTTTTTATGCTAATGTTGGTGATTGGAGATAACTTTCTTCAATTATTCCTGGGATGGAAGGGAGTAGATCTTGCTTCATATTTGTCAATTCATTTCTGGTTCACACAACTTTGGACAGTTAAAGCAACTATAAAAGCTATACATGTCAATCGAGTATGTGATTTTGGATTAGCCTTTGGGATTTCATGTTTTTTACCTTCTTTCAAATAGTAGACCTTTTAACCATTTTGCTTGTGCTAGTGCCCTCATAAAATTCATAAATTTTTCAATATGATGGAATGCCATAACTCTGATTCGTATTTTACTCTTTATTTGTTATGTTGGAAAATCTCTACAAATAGGAAAAAAAAAGTAATTGCCCTTCCCTTGGCCCTCTTATAGTCCAACCGGAGAGCTAACATCTAATGTGTTCCACTTATTGAACATGGTCTATAGTCGGTCCGTGACCCAGGGATGCTGAAGGCGTCCTTGGGACAATCTTGTAGTTTCTATGAGGTGGAAACGATAGGGTGGGTCCATGGATTTTCCATTTGCCACATTTCGCTCAAAACAAAGGGTGGAAGGTAGATGGCACCAAACTATTCGCAAGGACCAACTTGATTCCCTTTCCCAGTTGAGGGAACCCTAGGAGAGCGACTTACTCCAACTAGCCTCCATGTACGATCCACAATAGATCTGACCAACTGGCCATCTATTTGACTAACACAAACCTAGAGTTCTTGATTGTTCTCTCCCCCTTGCATGTATATCTATCCAAATCAGTATGGAGAAGCATGTGTCCATCACTCCAGCAACACCACCACCAATACCCTTGTGGTTAGTGGAAAACAACCAACGAATCATATTTGTCATAATCTTATAATTGCAATAATTTCGTGTTATCCCATCTTTCCAAGGAGGATGATAAATATATAAGAAAAGTTCAACTACACCAGTTGACTGAAATAAAAAAATTCAATAGGCGAGAGTAAATAAAAAAAATTCAATAGGAGTAGCCTAGACAATATGAATAAATGCACAAAACTCTCGCTCAGGATGGAATGCAAAAAACATAGCAAACCAAGATGTTGTCACAATCACCTATAGTAGGACAGAGGACTTATCGAGATGCATATTTAGTTACACAGTGCAATGGGATGTCCCACTCCAGTAGTTAGGAGTTCATTATGTCAGAATCAGTCACTCCAGGAAGAAAAATAATGCTAAGTTTACAACCAAATGCCTACACCCCTCTTACAACCTTCTCTCTTCTGCTATATAGGGCTGAAAATCGAACGAACGAGCTCGAACAAAGAGTGTTCAAGCTTGGTTTGACTTAACTATCGAACGAGTTTGATTCGAGCCGAGCTTGGACCGAACCGAACACGAGCTGAATGCGAACGGTTTGTATTGTTTTACAGCCCTAGTAGTAAGTATTTATAGGAGAAGTTGTATAGACTATCACACTGTTTCTCTCAAGTTTTAAAAACTTTTTTTATTGAATTATTTATGCTCTTTACATTATAAATTTACCATCATATAAAGAACAGAAAAATGAATAAAATGTCTAAGACAAAATATATTTCTATCTATTAAAAAAAGGCATTACATATAGAAAAAGTCCTAATATGAGAGATCGAACCGAGCTCGAGCCTGTTTGCGAACAAGATCGAGTCGAACAACCTATGGTCGAACTCGGTATCGATTAGTCCACAAACGAGCTTAAATCGAGCTTGGACCGAGCCGAACACGAGCCGAATGCGAACGGTTTGAATCGTTTTACAGCCCTACTGCTATATGGTCCCACCTCTCCCCTCTTCCCTCCTCCAATGGAGACCGGCCACGTGAAGCTTGTAACCCCTTTAGTTGTAAGCGGTTGTAATTGTGCTATGACCCCCCACAACCCCAAACATATCATGTGTTCAAGTAAAAAAAACCATATGGGCGATAGTTGATAAGATACCAACGTCGACAAACCATATATCCTATAATCTCTTTCGTTACAAATAGGAGGAAAGAACATTGAGAAACAAAAAAGAACAGTTAGAAAAAGGGAACAAAATTTACAAACTCACCCACCAGTTTTTACACACCAGGCAAGACCCTCCAAACCCAAATAATATTATCCTATGAAATCAAAACGAACAAGGAAAGAAAATACATCAGAAAAGTAGAATCGCGAGGATATACATGATTTGCCATGTGCCTTTCTATATAACTGCAGTTTCTGCTCATCAGAGGCTGTTCCGTTGTGCTGAAGTTTTTTGTGTTGATCCCTGATGATAGTCATGGTGTGCCCTGACCAAGGTCAAGACTGTGGAGCTGCTCCATGAGTTGGGATCTCCGTTCTTTGAAGAAGTCGAGGCGGGTTGTTAATTCCACCAGAGTCGAAGATGTCGCCGCAGGTGGCTGCCTCTTGTAGTCCACCCCCTAAAATGACACATGATAGTAACGTTTAAACTATGCAGGAGGGTTTGGTTGATCATGGTAGAGCAACACTCACCTCGGCAGCTAATCTTGAAATGGAGTTAGCCGTAGCAGCAGAACTAGCTTCAGAGGATACACATGGAGATGTCTCCAAACTTTCCGATTTGACCATACTTGTTTCAGAAGATTGTTTTCGGGGGAACTGCTTGTTGCTTGTGTAAGGTACTTGAGGAATAGTGCTCCTCCAATCTGTCCCAGACGAACTCTCCTGCAATAGTTGGAGAAACGTATTAGATGAAGGGAAAGATGGACAGATGAGAGTTAATCACCCAATGTTTCGTTGGCCTTTGATTGTGATCCACAGGTCAGCTACGCACGCTATCATTTTCTAAATAACAAGCTTCAGTTTGCTTTATTGCATATATCTAAACAATAGCATGGGAGTATCAAGTGAGTAGACGTGTGTCAGACTGGCAAAACTGACCTACTATGCTGCCTCCAACAAGTCTTGGTGGTTTACATGACCGGTCAACCAATCTGATCAAATACGATTAATATGGTACTCCATCCCCAAGTGCGGATGGTAGGTTTATGCAAACCAAGGTTGTTGCATAAATCCCTACCGCTATTCATATGATTTTACATATAGGCTTGTTACATGTCACAAGCTAATAATTAACGCCATCTATTAAATTATGGTGTAGGAAAGTGAAAATCATGGTGATGAAGGTTCGAATAAATGGTGGAGATGCAAGATACCAACAAAATCGATATATATGTATCTTGCTAATGGAGATCATTGATTTACTGATCAAGATACGCAGTAAGCATCCATTCCAATATTGCTTTCTTGTACTAACACTTACAAATTTTAGTCTGTAAATCAACACCTAGTCTGATTTATTCTAAGGGCTGTATTGGACCCAAAAAACTCTATTTTGAGTCTTCAGGTGTATATGCATAGGAAAGAGATCTGATTATACATGCCTCACTTCTTTGTTTCTTCTCATGATTGCAGAAAGCAAGGCTCGAATCAAAATCTTGTCGAACGACCTTCCTGCATTACATGGGGAAAATGTGTAGCAAAAGCTTCAGTATTTCATACAAAAACATCATAAAATCAAGTTTTTGCATGAGATCAGAAATAAGTTTTTTGATTCAAGCCTTATGATAGCTCAAAGAAATATGTAGCATCATGACGGGAAATTATTTAGACAATTGAAATAGATGTGTTTCAGATGCAACAAGAAGTTAACTAATATTCAAATGCCTAGTGGTCAGGCATACTGGATGAAAAAAAAAAAAAAAAAATTAAGCTAAGCAATGTGACAAGCTAACTTAAACTTATATCATCTGTCGAACACACCCAAAATCTTACGGAAATTTCAAAATTTTATGAAAGACTAAAGCATGAAAATGTCAATGAGATACTTAATTTTATGACGATCAATGTATAGTAATATGTTGACTCACTGTTGCACAAGCTGAGACGGAAGATGCTGATAGTGATTGCAATCATCAGATAGGGATGCATAATGATCTTGCCGTTGTTGGTTCAGTTGGAGGTGGAGCTCTGCAACCTTTTGCTTTAACCTAGCTACATCTGCTTCAGCAAGGGCTATCTCCTCCAGCTCTACCCTTGTCTTCAGATAATTTATAGAAGTAAGATTC